>JACXGK010012892.1:0-13661 GCA_016801125.1 Novumbra hubbsi | reverse complement strand
CCAGCAATGACCAAATTAAGCCACAGAGTGACGGTCGATCAGACATACCAGCAATGACCAAATTAAGCCACAGAGTGACGGTCGATCAGACATACCAGCAATGACCAAATTAAGCCACAGAGTGACGGTCGATCAGACATACCAGCAATGACCAAATTAAGCCACAGAGTGACGGTCGATCAGACATACCAGCAATGACTAAATTAAGCCACAGAATGACAGTCTATCAGAAATACCAGCAATGAAAATATTTTTTTATCACACAGACCATATTATTTTGTGGGACTTTGATGTTTTGGGAAAACCTCAAAAGCAAAAAAAGATTTCAAAGATTATCCACGTTCAAGGTTCTAGTGTATATCGCCCTCATGCTTTGAGGTCTACCAGGTTCTATGCTATATGATAGATATAGATGGACCAAGATATCAGACAGTTTTCACCTGCTCCTGCCTTGGCCAGCAAAGCATTGTTGGAAAGCATTATGAGACCAGGATGTGCCTAAAAAGTCTCCTCCCACATTCCACACATCAATGTCTATGAAACAGGCTGTTAATAAAATACCGACTGAGAACCCACAAAGGCCTGTTGCGGTGTTGCAGCCAAGGCTTGTCCACCACCTCCACCAGGAAGGAGAGAACAGGGAAGGTTGGAGACGGCATGGAACAGGGACCCTGTCTGAGCACCACACAGGGAGGAGCAGTGGTGATGGGGTGGTCAGTCGGGTAGATTGTGGGTTGGGGGGGGGTGTCCGGCCACGGCACAACTGTCCTGCCCATTTCCTTCCCGTAGAAACACACCTGCAGATCCCCACCTCCTCAGTCCAAGTGTGCGCCAGCCAAAACAGACCCTCCCGGTGGCCGGTTTCCTCTCTGCCAGACTATTCCAGGTGCCCTGGAAGGTTGACGGGACATGAACGCCTACGCTCAGATCAGCACAAACGTGTGCAGGGTCCATTCAGAACCGAGGGTCCATTCAGAACCATTCAGAACCGAAGATACTCTGCCGTCTCAGTGCGAACAGGGGTGGAGTCACGGAGGAGCCGAGCGATGAATAGAGGTGTGTAACACACTACTAGTTCTCACGATGAAAAGGAATACTCACTTCACAATACCTCAGGAAACACAGAAATTAGCACACAACAATATGAGCGTCAAAACACAACCTTTCTAGTAGAGCAAATGTGGTCAAACCTAAAAATATATACACTTTTTAAATTGTGTGTTTAGAAAACATTTCTTAGGTCTGAGCTCCGCCACCTATTTACGAGGTTAACCGACTAAAAGAGGCCTTCTGTGTTGCTTGTTTTCTCTAAAGCACCATTTTAAAAATGTGCTCACATCTCAGGCTTAGACATCCGCTCCCACGGAACACCCTGTCTACACCTCCCCAAGAGCCTGGCACTGCTGGGTGGGGAAGAATACAAGACAACCCCCCAGGCACCCAGCCTATCTGAGCCAATGGGGATAAGACCAGCGTGTCGGACATTAGAGAAATGGTAGCCAAATGCTTTTCAACAGGAAGCAGGCGCGTATCAAGTTTACTTAGTCCCTCCTCACGCAGTCCAATTACCTCACCAAGTGAAGTCATATGCTCACATACACCCCTTATGAAGAATACTGGTAATGTAATGATTACATGCATTCACATTTTACATCTGAATACACACGTACTGTAGGGTCTCCTGCATTGTCCGATGTCCATGCATACTGTTATTACCTCAATACATTGAGCCAAGTCCATGAGCTCACAGGCAGAACGCTTTATTCCTGCAGGCTTGGGGTGGAGGTATAAAACAGCAAGTGGTTGAAGACTCATGCTGGCCAGAATGTGGCCCTTCGAGGAGGCAGGTCAGAGGACCTGGCTGGCCTAATAAAACCCAAACCACACAGCCCCTTCACTAGCCCCTCTTTGACAAGCCAGTTTTATGCAACTGCCTGTGAGAAAGGCCTGCACAAAGGCCACAACTTGCTTCAAAGCAGAGAGCAGCTTTTCCCCCGACACCCACTGTCCAACATCAACTGTCGGGTTGTTGCGTCCTCAACAACCACCTCCACTCTGCATACTAAACGGCATTCGGGGGGATCCATGAGCCCCTGGGGGACCCCCCCCCCCCCCCATATGGAGCAAACCTACACTGGGCTGGCAATGAAAGGGCAATCTTGTTACTTAGCCCTGCCGCCTCACCTGCTCCGGAAGTCTCACCCCATGTTGAACTGGCCCCGAGTTGGGTCAGGTGTGAGGATTCCCCCCTTACCCAAATTACTAATCAAATGTTGTCCATCTGCTTTTCTAAGCCACTCGTGATCAATTATTTACAACAGCACGCCATAATAACCTTTGTGTAATGACACAATGTGTAATAAGACTCTGACGGTTGTGCATCAATAAAACATTAACCGAACACGTCATGTCTGGTTTGGACTGTAACACCTTGATGGCAAGTAAACATTCCGACTGCATCTTGCAATCCAACGCCAAGGTTTTCTTAGAAATGCCAACGTTTCATGTAGCCTTATAGAAAAAGCATTTAACTGTTCATGACATACGCTGCAAAGCTCCTCGCTCCCACAAGTCGGAGTGACACTGCAATCGTCCAAGACAACAAGAGGCTACAGTCAAATAGCTCGTTGACATTCTAGTCACGGTGAAAAACGTGCGCGTGCTTACGTATTACTTATTTAATAACAACAGAAAACGGACCACCGTAAAGAAAATTGGGGGAATCGTCAGATCAGTCGGTGACATCGGGAGCAAACTATAGCATGGTAAACAAAACAGTAAAAGCATCCTACTAGACGGTTCTATAGCAATCCACGTACCGCCCACTTAAACAACACTTCGATACAGTTGCATGACCATCATCACAAAAACTGTAGGATAAGTTGTAGCCTAATCACCTCACATCATGGAAAGAAAAAAAAATCCTCAGGTCCGAAACATGATTTATCTGTTGCGCCTTTTCCGCAACAAATCGTAAACAGAAAATACATCGATATCTGGAAACCTACCATTTTACTAAGATCCATAGTCCCAGGGAAATGCAGGTCGCTGTGAGATCAATGACGATTCGGTTCGCAGGAAATTCGAGAGTCAACAACTAGGAAAAGGGAACTCTAGAAACGCTTAGGGGGGTAGATGGTAGTGGACTAGGCCCGTTAACTCAACATGTGTCCCGATTTGGTATCAAATAGTCTCCAATTCCTTTCCTTCCGGGTCCTTATCCTCTCGCTGATCCTACGTGCTCAGTTAACGGTGGGGGCTCAGCCACGGTGTCCGAATATCGAGACGCGGAACCGAACGGTCTCGAAAACCAAAGCCTACTAGAGCTTAGACTACACGCGGGGAGATGAACGTATGCTGCTTCTCGTTGTGTATTCTTCGCATATTGTGATACCATTTTAAATACTTTAGTCCACAAGATACATAGTTCGTAAACACCGAAAACTGAATAGCCTATCAATCCGGGGCTTTTGTGAGCACAGCGCGCTCTCATGTAGACAATAGCTGGGGGGGGGGGGGCATAAACCCCCGACCAAACTGTGGCCAAAATAACCTCGTACCTCCTAGTTCCACAAACTCAACAAACGACCAAAACCGCGAGCCTTGTGCACGTCGTGATGGTAAACAACACAACTTTCCATTATCATGCAGCAGAGTAACGATTAGTGTGTGACCATAATATTGCTTCCTGATGCAAGTCAGTGGGACACTGTAAAATATGCTGCACTGTTACTGTAGCCCGCAGTCGCAATCAGGCAATCCATTACTGTAGCCCGCAGTCGCAATCAGGCAATCCATTTCAAATTCCAAGTTAGCCAGTGATTTATACTAATACAAAAAGAGACGTTTGTCTTAAACTAATTTGCTGAGTCAATGTGGCTTACAACAGAAAAATGTAAGCTAAATTGTGCCCTCTGGTGTCTGAGTCGAAGATTTACATCAACAATGAAATCACTGCAATGAAACAATGAAATCGAAAATGCACAACCCAGTGCTCACACCCTGCATATCCTTTTTTTTTTTGCATTTCATGCCAGGAAAACAATGAGTACAAGTTACTACTATTATTATAACTGGTGCCAACTTAGAAAAGTGGTCTGCAGCCATTTATGGAAACCACCCCCTTCTAACACAACAAACATCAGCTGATGAATATAAATTGAACAGCCGTAATCAATATGTGACCCATTCTCCGGCTGCCGTACTGGCCTTGCTCCACACAAACAGCATCTCTGCAGACAAAGCCTGCTCCTCATCACAGATTCTGTTCCCTTACTGGTACGATGTGTGGGACTCTGGTGTGTGTGGGACCACTAAGTACAGCTCTTCGGAGAACAGGCACTTCTCTCATTTATCTAGGTTGATTATATGCGCATTTATATTATAGTGGTAAGATGTAAAATATTGACCGTTTGCCAGAGTTTCTTGGTCATATAGTAATTCATCATAGAAACAATGGGTGGACAGGTTCTGGTCTCAATTCTGTGGGAAAAGTTCAGTGTCTTGGACCGAACATCTTTAGTACACAACTAATTTCAGAGTTCACATCTACCATTTACCCAGAGCACAGAGCAGCCAGCTGTATTTAAATATTTGGCATCTGTATCTCACAGGATACCTTTCTATTTATAAAGCGTGTGTGTGAATGAGTAGGATCATACTATTGAGTAGGATCATAATATTTGTGGAATCTTAAATACAGCAAATTGCAGTTACCTGGAAAGACACAAACACCACCCCACCAGGGCACGATGGTGCCACAACCACAGCCAGTGCTCCATCTTTGTCCAGCCGAGGGACAGTACGTGATATACCAGGCACACAGGTAAAGGGGAGACGTAGGCGGGGGTCAAGGTTATGTGAGGTACATTGTTCATTTAATAGTATCAAACAAACCACACAATTTCCATGCGGTTGATTTACATTTAGCAGATTATCTTATCCAGAGTGACCTATAGTAGCACTGAGTGCAAACATGTAGTAGTGAATGCATACATGTAGTAGTGAGTGCATACATGTAGTTGTGAGTGCATACATGTAGTTGTGAGTGCATACATGTAGTTGTGAGTGCATACATGTAGTAGTGCATGCATACATGTAGTAGTGAGTGCATACATGTAGTTGTGAGTGCATACATGTAGTAGTGAGTGCATACATGTAGTAGTGAGTGCATACATGTAGTAGTGAGTGCATACATGTAGTAGTGAGTGCATACATGTAGTAGTGAGTGCATACATGTAGTAGTGAGTGCATACATGTAGTAGTGAGTGCATACATGTTGTAGTGAGTGCATTCAGGACAGACAGAGACTGCTCTCTATGTAATAGAAATTCTTCAGGCGGCCCAAGTCAACTATACTCTGTTCTCTTTCTCCAACACTGTGAACCAACCATAGCATCCTACCATCTTCACCTCCCTGCCTCCAGGCAAGGCTCAAACCCTATCTGGGCTCTCTGTTAACCACCTCAGGCATACCAGGGAGTTCCCTATCAGTGCGGTCAAAAACACTTCTCAGCTTGGCAATGGTGGCTTCCCTTGGAGGCTAGTATAGCATAGTCTCTATTTAATTATTTATTTTAAAATATACATATATATTCTCTTTTACTTTTTATGTTTGCATGGTCTTCTATCCAGCGCTGACCTTTACCAATAACAAATTGATTGATTAGAATGCACCCACTACTAAACTGAGTTTCACCTAGCCCTTAAAAACCTATGAACGCTGTTAGATGCTCTGGATGAGAGCATCTACTAAATTACTAAAATGTAAATACATTCTTCATACTTGCCCTCTGGGGAAACAAACCCACAGCTCTTCCCATTGTATGCACCTCTACCAACCGAGCTATGCAGGACCACTTCGTTCCATCTCCCTATCCTTCTGTCACACCATTCCAGAGGTTAACACAAGTCCTCCTCCCTCACCAGGCTCCTGTGATGTAGCGAACCGGTAACCTCCTCCCAGTCTCAGAATAACTCTCCTGCTAAACATCCAGAGGCATCTCACACAGCAGTGGGTTGCCGGGGGGGATGCGGCCCGGCTGTGGACGGCATAAAGCCCAGTCTGGGAGCGAGGAAACCAAGGAGGTCGCCAGCTGAACGGACGTGGTCTTCCCACGGACGCAAACATTTCCTCCAGCGGGCACTACGTGGCATAGAGATCATCTCTATCAGTGATGTGCATCACCACATTGCATTCCCGGGGCAAGACAGATGAGAACAAAAAGAGCATTTATGTAGCCTTGGCATACTAGCCTAGATTGGGAATAGTTCTTAAAAATAAAAATAAAACAGAACGGAAGCTTCTGTTGCGACTATGCTAGTCCAGGGATTTTTTGGGGAGGTCTCATACAATTCCCATAGTTAAAGTGGTAGTATTCCATTGGGGGTTGACGGCTAAAATATCTAAAATACTGTCTCTCAAGATGTTCATTGAGGAAGTTCTGAAAAGACGTGTTGTGACAGTAATAACAAGAAACTGTTGAGAGGTTAGGCAGTCCTTAGCAAGTGGAGCATAGATTAAAATACCCAATTAGAGAGGGCACTACTTATTACAGGTCTCTGAACATGTCATTACACATGCTGTATGTATTATCTTGGCCAGGGCATAGTATTTTTATAACTTTGCGGACAAAATTGTGGAGCAAGTCTGAACACACCCTTGTTGTTTACCCTAGCCACACCAACAAGAGACATTCAACGTCACTGCTACCATATCAGGTCCAGAGCTGGAGTGGGTAAAATATGCATTTCATGTTATGAATATAACCAGTGTTACCTGAGGAAGGGAACAGTGTACAACAGTTAGGGGAAAAGCTTTCAACATTGGAAAAACAACAGTGAATTCACTCGCAGTGCCAAACATGCCACAATGTTAAGTAGTCTTTTCCCAAGATCAGAGCTACACTAATGAACTGCATCACTAAGTCAGCTATGCTATGACACCAAAACTATGCTATATACAGTAGTAACAAGGACACTAGCTACATGCAAAAAAAGAATCATTCAGGAAGGATAAGGAGAGAGCAACTGTCTGTGGCCACGACCTGCTAAACCACGGGTGTCAAACTGGTTCCACGGAGGGCCGAGTGTCTGCCGGTTTTTACTCTCACCTTGTACTTGATTGATTAATTGTATCACTAATTGGTTAGGTCTACCCTCACCTGGTTGTGTAGGTCTGGACTGGGAACCAATTAACAGGAGAAAACAAAAACCTGCAGACACTCGGGCCTCTATGGAACCGGTTTGACACCCCTGTACTAAACCATTCCCATTCTGGGTTGTCTTGTTGTTGCCTCTGGAGTGACACTTTCATTTTCCAAATGAAAACCAAAACAGGCATAATCACTCATGCTTCTTTGATAGGTTTAACTGACTTGGTGTGATACTGTGATGATCATGTGTTCCCTTAATTCTGTTTTCAAGCAGTGCATAACCAATAATGTAGCCGAGGTAGCTAATCCGTTTTTTCGAATGCACTTGTCAACAAGTGAGGTTTGCAAAAAACCCTGAACCCGTCTTTAATTGTCCCCAGCTCCATGTGCACCTGTGTAACGACCATGCCGCTTAATCGGCTTCTGGATGCTTCAGGTGCGTCGTGTCGGGAAACGCCGGCAAACAGGGATGTAAAGTGGACGAACCACATCTCTGAGACATGAGCTTGGTGACGTGGAACATGGCTGGAGTATCTGTGCAGCAGCGGGGTCAGACACCCAAACTCGCGTGCTGCCGATGGCTTTAATGGCGCTGCCCTCAATCCCGACACACTTCCAGAGAGACAGAGAGGGGTCGGGACCTCTGGAGCCAGTTGCGCTGGCCAGTCCTGGTACCTCAGAGAGCGCAGGCTCCATCAAACGTCTGGCAGCCTCCTAATCCATCTCACCGTCCTAGTTGCCGGGGAGGACAGCGAAGACCTGCCACACAGATCCATCCGCAGCATTGCAAACGAGCGCTCCAAAGCTCATTGACCAATTTGAGGGTCACTGAAGACGGAAAGAGCAGGTTGTAGCTGCCGCTGACAATCTTTCAGGGAGAGCCGGACAATTTCACAAGGCTTGATTTATCTGACCTACTTTTTGACTGCCTGCCCCCCCAGGGACTGAGAAGGGAGGGGGGGGCTGCCAAGCTGGAAGTGTCCCGCCTTGGCAGCTCAGAAGTGTGCATCAAAAATGAGCAGGCGTTGCATTGGAGTTTGAGCTTAGTACCGCGGCTACAGTATACGGGATCTATAATTCATAGAATGCCCAAGCCATTGGAGGGCTTGCAACAGTGGCCCTCCCTTTCACCATTCTTTCCTGCCATTCGCCGTGGGCATGTTCCTTTTCAGAAAGCCACGATGCCCAGCCCACTATGCATCACACCCAGTATGTAAGCTGATTGCACTTCCCAGAACTCATGACAATATTACTCAGGCCGTTGGTTCTAGTCCACAAGTCACTAAAAGGCTTTTACCAGAAGGATTTAACAGCATCCCGACGGGCGGCGGCGGTGGTATCTCTGCACTCATCTGGGCATCACGAGATATTGTAAAACAGACATCTGCTCGTTATCAGGTAGACTTCCTGCTGTGCCAATTTTTCTGATGTTGTTATTGACCTAACAAAATGATGTCTCTGGAATGTTTGCAAAGTCATCCTCGGGGGGGGGGGAACACGGAAAATAAATATTGCTTATGGAAATCCATCTTGTTCCAACAGTTACCATGACCTTTCCTCTTTTCAGTTTGAGATTGTGTTTAGTGCCAAAGTCAAAACACACGGCGAACGGTGGCGTTTGGAAAATGGGTCATTGGCTTAAATTCATTGGTTAATCAGCCATTGGATCATCATTGTTTTCATACAAAACCTCTGTGACCTTGTCACATACTACTTTAATAATGGAGGTCAGAGTCCCATGCTCAGGTGTTACATCGATCAAACTCTGAGCAGCAGAGCAGGACCGTGTACACCATGTATGGTATTGCCCACGGCCAGTGAGGTCTGGTGTTCAGAGACGTAAAGACATGAAAACATAATTCAAGCTACACATTTCTATTCAGACGTGTGTTGATTTACCCTCTGCCCACACCCCCAACAGATCCTCAGACACCCCAACAGATCCTCAGACACCCCAACAGATTCTCAGATCCTAACACACCCCAACAGATCCTCAGACACCCCAACAGATTCTCAGATCCTAACACACCCCAACAGATCCTCAACCCAACAGATCCTCAGACTACGCATTCCCCACTACAATCCATATCGCACCAGCAGATTCACCGAGGTGATTGCGCGGCCCGTTGACTACAAGCTCCGCCTTCAGAACCGCCATACCGCCCAAGCTCAGCGCCACACTTAGTACCCTGGGACTGAACACCCACCTCTGTGACTGGACATGCCATGTTCACCCTCAACAACACGACAGGCCGCCCAGTGGGTACGGCGCTTCAAGTTCCTCAGTGGTCGTTTCCTCCCCAAAACTAAACCACAACAGCACTAAATCAACAGCACAGATGTCTGCGGATGTGTAAAGAAAACAAGGGTCCACAGAACAAAATTCAGCGTCATCAACTTTGCTCTGCCTACTAGCTCTCGGAGGGTGAGTGGAGCACACTGAACGTCGTAGGACTAAGCAGTTGTTGTCCTTTACGTTTTTGCTGTGAACAACACTTCTGGATTGTTTTTCTATCAGAGTAACGTTTGAAAAAAAAGGAATGCCTTTATCTATTACATAACAATTTTTTGGTCTAAGCTTTTACAGCAGCTGTTTCGATTTCTTTATTTTTTTGCAGTACCTCACTTCATGTTTTAAATGTGCACCTGTTTCTGTGGTGTATTAATATGACCTAAGGAAGGTTTATAGCATATTTCATTCTTCTATTATGTAAAATAATGTGATCATTGTGTGACCTTGCAGACACTGATAGAGCTTAAATCTAACAGTATTACTTGCTGGAGAAGCCTGTGCTCTATACAAGTACAGGCAACAGAGAATAAAAACATGTACAGAAGGTCAACCACACACATGCAAAAATGTCCTGGGAAACTCCTGCTAGTTTTGTCTAAAGATCCCAGTCAGGTCCACAGCCAAGGCCTACCTAAAATATATAATGGGTTTTAACTTGCGTCAGGCGTCAACAACCGTTTAGGGAGAACATGAAGCAGTGAAAGATTTCGTACGGAAAGGGTAGTTGGTATTCAATTGCATAGTAGGCTACGCAACCATGTAAACAAAGCATTAAATAACAATAAATACACACATAAATACGTGCATGTATATCTACACTTTACGCAATGGTGAACCCAGCAGGAATCAAACCAAAAATTATGATAACCGCTGAAAAAACAGAAACACTGTTAACAGGCGCTCATTTTTACGCTAAACGGATCCATGCCAAATCAAACGTAAATGACAACTCGAAAGTCTTTCAGAGCTTTTACAATATATTCACATATATAATATTTAATTCTGCACAAGAGCCCCAAGAATCCCCAAAAGTAGGTTACTATGCAAGCGCTTTAGGCTACCTGGCTGCGCTCAAAGCTCTCCTTTTCAAGTTCCAAACTGTTGCCCCCAGCGGACCGACGAATCAGCGCTTTAGGAATTGGGTTTGGTACTTGCTGCATCGAGCTCTTCACCCGGTCCATTGTCTCTTTGGAAATTAAACTGCGAAAATAATATATCTACAATGAGTTCGTCATGAAAATATTAAAACACAAAAATGATCAAAAGCCTAATCCGTAACTGAACAATTCGATACGTAATTTATCTCGTCTACAGCCGGAGCGAGCTACACCGCTCGCCTTGTTTTACATGTTTTTCATGCCGCGTTCATGTGCTACTCGTAATAAGGAAATCAGGAATTGGCCTATTTTGTAGGCTAGTTGTAAAATATCACGTGCTGTGTTCGACCAAATATGAAGTACGACATTTCCAAGTTTCCAACTAGCACATAAACGCGACAATAACCTCTGATCAACAGCAGAGTAGCTGGTTGGACCGTGCAGCTGTATGTAAAGTACTATATCACAACTGCTCTTATAACCATAGTAAGAGCCTCTTGCCAGCGATGTCTATAAATTACTGTCTGGAATTCGGTTAGGATCAGCTACCATGAACAGTTCTTTTAAAACAGCTCGTACCTTACTACTACGGTTCTATGAGCATTTTCCATTTTCTTTTGTTAGTGTCAATCCACACACCATACCCTATAATGACAAAGTTAAAACACATTTTGGGAAATGTCTGCCAATGCAAATATAGCTTGTACATTATGCACTCAGTGCTTTGTAGATCCTTCTTTGGCAGATTTGAATATGCCTCTACTAGCTTTAGATTTGAGAAGTTTCTCTCATTCTTCGTTAAAAAACCTCTTCAGGTCTGGCAAATGGATGGGTAACGTCGGTGAACTGCAATCGTTACGTCCCAAAGGCTTACAGGTTACTAATCCATTCTTGTTTGTTGAGTATCTTAGTTTATAAGATGTGTATCCCGCCACCAAAGAAAATAGCACTTAACTTAACTCAACTAATGGCCTTGATGAAATAAAGTTTACTTATTATGGTTGTTTAGATGTTGGCTTTCCAAGACATCTTAAGAGGAATGCACTTACTGTAAATTACTCTGGATAAGAACATCTGCTAAATTACAAAAATGTCAAATGTAAATGATGTTGGCCATTCATTACATCAAGTTTACATGGGTTCTAATGGCTGTTTTCGTATATATTTTTTTTGCTAGCAAACGGCTGGTTGAACTGTTATGGATTTCCTGCTAGTCACTCTTTTTCTCATCTCTCAATGATGTCGGGGAGAAACGAAGGGATACTAACCTTGACTCTCAAACTCAATGTGACCTCTGCTCTCAAACACCATTCCCATTGTACCGCTCTATGTCCAGTTTACCTCAGTGCGTGTGCGTGTAAAGCAGGATTTTGTGTTACTCCAAGGTTTTGTGAATCCCCTCTAACCAAGTATGTGCCAGCAGGTCATAGGAAAGCTGGTTCTCTGTAGTTTACAGCAGGCTCACTCTGACAGTGCCTTGCTATCATATGGTATTGAACCTTCAGGAATTTGCAGTGTGTTTACTTATTGTCCAATGTGGATAAAGATTGATTTTGAATTACCCCATAAGAAACTGGGACCCAGAAAGACACTAGCTTTCCTGGCTAGGTCACGCTATAGAAAACCCCAGGTTTTAGCTCAACATTCAGCTCATACAAATCCTTATTAAAAGCAAACCCACATCGTTTTTTTAGACAATTTGATATCATGTAGAATCAGAGCTGGATCCAATTGTCTCTTATGAATTTTGAGCTCCTGTTCCTCTCATATAAAGTTAGCTCCAACTATTTTGGAAGTCTTGCACCTAAAACTAGTACATTGAGTCATTGAAATTAGTATATTGAGTCAAACATTTTGTAGAATACGCAGTGAGTGGGTGTCCATGTGAGTGCATGGTGTTTAGGAACCCTGTTTGTAAAATTCAATGGATTGGATCTCATATTAACATTTCTGGGGGAAATAATTCAAACGTGCTTGATGAAACATGTTTTTATTTGAAATGAGTGAATTGTAGCCTACTCAAACCAAATAAAGCACTGCTGTAATACACAGTATGTGAAGCCAATTTAGCTCTATAACTTTGCTGTTCTAGGTTTTGTCTTGCCTAATTGTGGCAGTTTATCATAAAATATATAAAGATTACAATATTAAAATTAACATAAGAATTATGTTTATTGTGACAAAAGGATTGTTCTGTAAATTTAGGAGAAAATAAATTTACTTGGGCATCTCAATGGCCAATCAACTATTGGTCAACCAAGGTATTCCACACATAGCTTTAATCTAGTACGGTTGCTATAATGGTCTAGAGCAGGGGTCTCAAGCCGGTTCCACAGAGGGCCGAGTGTCTGCAGGTTTTAGTGTTTTTCTGTAAATTGGTTCCAGGTTCAGACCTAAATAACCAGATGAGGGTAGACCTAACCAATCAGTGACATAATGAATCAATCAAGTACAAGGTGAGAGTGAAAACCTGCAGACACTCGGCCCTCAGTGGAACCGGTTTGAGACCCCTGGTCTACTGTATGAAAGTTGGTTAGTATTAGTACTTACTCAGATGTATTTTGAGATCAATCTTTTGAAAGGATGTGATGTTAAATGTTTAATTTCACAAGCCTTTTACCTTTGTTGCGAAGCGTGTGATGTAACGGAATATGCACTTACTAATGAAATTTTATTTCATAATGTAAAAGTAATCCAAACATCAGATTAAAATCAATTCATACCAAGTGCTGCAAGAAGGAAAAATTTGGGGAATTGGTTGGGAATGTAACAATAAAGGAATAATTTCTTCCCTTCTTCCGTGACGGAATAAAATGATTGTCAGTTATGTATGAATACGCTTCAGCGGTAAATCATGTTTCCAATTTTGTAAAAGAAAAACGAATTGAAACGTTTGGCCACGTCATAGTTCGGTAATGAATGAGCCCTCAAGCTTAATTATAGAGATAGCATTCTTGCCAAGCATGTAACAATGCAAAATAATTACAACAAACTATGCTCTTAACAAGTAGGGGAATGTCACTAATACTTTGCAGTGTAGATTCAATCTTTAACGAATAAATGCTTATCTAAATCTAAAAAATTAAATATGAATAGAAGAAATTAAATCCTTTAATC
>JACXGK010012891.1:0-13659 GCA_016801125.1 Novumbra hubbsi | reverse complement strand
CCCACACACCACTGCAGTCACTGTCTTTAAACCCACACACCACAGTAGAGTCACTGTCTTTAAACCCACACACCACTGTAAAGTCACCGTCTTTAAACCCACACACCACTGCAGTCACTGTCTTTAAACCCACACACCACAGTAGAGTCAGTGTCTTTAAACTCACACACCACTGTAGAGTCACTGTCTTTAAACCCACACACCACTGCAGTCACTGTCTTTAAACCCACACACCACAGTAGAGTCACTGTCTTTAAACCCACACACCACTGTAGAGTCATTGTCTTTAAACCCACACAACACTGCAGAGTCAATCTCTTTAAACTCATGCACCACCTCAGAGTCACTCTCTTAAAACCCACACACCACCGCAGTCACTGTCTTTAAACCCACACACCACTGCAGTCACTGTCTTTAAACCCACACACCACTGCAGTCACTGTCTTTAAACCCACACACCACTGTAGAGTCACTGTCTTTAAACTCACACAAGACTGTAGAGTCACTGTCTTTAAACCCACACAAGACTGTAGAGTCATTGTCTTTAAACCCACACAACACTGCAGAGTCAATCTCTTTAAACTCATGCACCACCTCAGAATCACTCTCTTTAAACCCACACACCACTGTAGAGTCACTCTCTTTAAACCCACACACCACTGCAGTCACTGTCTTTAAACCGACACACCACTGCAGTCACTGTCTTTAAACCCGCACACCACTGCAGTCACTGTCTTTAAACCCACACACCACTGCAGTCACTGTCTTTAAACCCACACACCACTGCAGTCACTGTCTTTAAACCCACACACCACTGCAGTCACTGTCTTTAAACCCACACACCACTGTAGAGTCACTGTTTTTAAACCCACACAACACTGTAGAGTCACTGTCTTTAAACCCACACAACACTGTAGAGTCATTGTCTTAAACCCACACAACACTGCAGAGTCAATCTCTTTAAACTCATGCACCACCTCAGAATCACTGTCTCTAAACCCACACACCACTGTAGAGTCACTCTCTTTAAACCCACACAACACTGCAGTCACTGTCTTTAAACCAACACAACACAGTAGAGTCACTATCTGTTTGACCACTACGAAGGTAAAGCCACATAAGCTTGAAGAACTTTTAATACATCAGCATTTCACACCTACCATGAACTACATGCTTAACCATGGTTTTATGTACCAAGTCCTTTTTTTATACGCACGTACGGTTCCAGCCCATAGTTCGGGAAACACTTTTTAACACTTCTGTTATTGCCACTACTATATACTACTAATAATATAATAACAATACTGCATACTTCTACTAATAATACTTTAATTACTACAGTAAATTATATTTTCTACTTTGTACTTCTATGACCACAACCTACTTCCACTAGTGTATCTACCAATTGCTACTGTTATTACTAAGACAACTACCAACTGTCTATGCTTTTACACGAACTACTAGCAATTACATTTACAGAATGCTATTACATACTACTTATTCTACCGTATACTACTATACACTAAATACAACCTTTACTACATACTATTTCCATGTACTACAAGATACTGGTATAACTACATACTACAAATACCACTAATACTCTACTAATATTTTAGTACCTAACGTTGGTTATGGGCTGGTCCCTGGCTACTATATCAATGTGTCATGGCTCCCAGGCAAGGTCTCTTTCCTTACTACAGCGGTGGAGCCCAGGGTGGCTACAGTGCGGTAGAGATTAGTATTCCGTATCCATCTCTAACTGCCTATCTACTTCTATTGCTATCTAGAGTGTCTAAGGATTTTTTCTTCTTTCATTATCTCTGTAAAGAGTTAAAGACAGCCCCCTGTCACCACCACTAAACACACACACACACATGCATAATGTGCACAAACACAGAAACAAGCAGTTGTTGCTGCAGATGAAACGTGAAGCCATGCCTGGACAGTGTGATTATGACCTCACGGTTCGTTCTCATGCACAAGCTGTCCGGAGGCCAGGATACCGCCAGGCTAATATAGCAGCTACACACATAGACCGCCTCTTTTCCTCTACTGATGTGTGTGTGTGGTCATAAGATGGTTGTCTTGGGAGATGAAAGGGTTCTTACTGCCCTGTCATGTCGGTTGACTGTGGCATTCGGTTCATTTCCATTGTGTTTCTTTTAATTGTTTTATTTCGCCTCATCGTTCTTGGTTTACTGTGTTCATAGTTGTCATAAATATTTTATGAAACTTGATTGATAAATGCAGGCAAAAGAGGCAATTTAATGAGTTAACAATTCATTAGTATGCAGTATTCCCACTATTCCCAGGCGGCAGTATTCCCAAACGGCAGTATTCCCAGCCAGTAGTTTTCCCAGAGCACTGGGCTGCCGGGGTTCACACCTTTTACTATGCAGGAATCCTTGGAATTCCCTGCTTCCTTTACACTTCGGGGCGGGACAACCAATCACAATTGTGAGGTGTGTGTGTTTACAATAGGAAACACCCCCGCCTTGGGTGTGTTGAAATATTTAATGCCACACCCCTTACATCCACCCTGAGCTGAAGCAGAGACTACCACAATAGAATGACTAAACACACTGTGTAGCACTACACAACCGTTGTCAGCACCTTATCCAGAAACATACAAAGATACAATTAATATTCTGACACATACCAGTACTGTTCCGATGGTCTGTATTATAATCTATACCAGTACTGTTCCGATGGTCTGTATTATAATCTATACCAGTACTGTTCTGCTGGTCTGTATTATAATCTATACCAGTACTGTTCCGATGGTCTGTATTATAATCTATACCAGTACTCTTCCGATGGTCTGTATTATAATCTATACCAGTACTGTTCCGATCGTCTGTATTATAATCTATACTAGTACTGTTCCGATGGTCTGTATTATAATCTATACCAGTACTCTTCCGATGGTCTGTATTATAATCTATACCAATACTGATCTGCTGGTCTGTATTATAATCTATACCAGTACTCCACCGCTGGTCTGTATTCTAATCTATACCAGTACAGTTATACTGGTCTGTATTATAATCTATACCAGTACTCTTCCGATGGTCTGTATTATAATCTATACCAATACTGATCTGCTGGTCTGTATTATAATCTATACCAGTACTCCACCGCTGGTCTGTATTCTAATCTATACCAGTACAGTTATACTGGTCTGTATTTTAATGAAATTTTAAACTACAAATATTGATTTGTGATATTTGTAACTGATCACTTTAATCGGATTAAAATCACTTAAAAATCCCTGCATAAATGAATCATTTGATATATATATTGTTTAAAGAACAAATATTTTGTTTAATGTTAATGATTCTAAACTGATCAGAAAGTCCATAATAGTATTTTATTAAGATACCAAACAGGATTTTAAACTCATCTATGAGGAAAGCTGTTGTTTTGAGTTTTGTTAAAGTTTCTGTCAACTAGTCTTTATGTCAACATTTTATTAGGCTTTTTACCATGAATTCATTTCTTATTGATTTTGGTGAAAATATATTTACAACTCTGGAAAGAATTAGACCACTGCAACTTTTTCTTTCCTCTCTAAAACATTTTAAAAGGAAAGTTTTGAGTGATTAACTGAAAGGTTTAATTTGCAGTGGTCTCTTAAATTGAACCCTTCAGTTCCTTACTCAAACTTTTTTTGAAAGGAATGAAAAAGTTGCAGTGGTCTCTTCATTTCTTCCAGAGATATAAATATATTTTCCATTATCCCTTTTCCTTATGGTTGTGTGCCATATTAAACATTTATCTAATTTCTTTATTCTAATTATTTTCGAATTTCTATTTTAACAGGCATATACAAATTTAACCAGTTATTTAATTATCGTAGAACCAATAACAGTGAATATAATTGTAATTGTTTATTTAAAAAACTTGTTTTTTTTTACATATTAATTATATACAGATTTGACTTGTTTTTAGCCATTTAACATTTGTATAAAATATAGGAAAAAATACCATTCACACCACGGCAAAAATCCAATTTGTATTAGAAAATACATTTGAACAAAAACACAAATACCTAACCCAAAAAGTAGCGCCTCTTCCAACGAAGTTTTATTCATTTTACCATTACTCAGAATAAATAAAAAATAATTCCAGCTGTATGTCCCAGAGTTAATTTCATGGTATTATTGCATTTGTTGTAAATAAGCCTTACCTGAAAGAGAAAACTTGGCGACAACCTGTTTCTATTAAGGGTTTAAAAAACAAAATACAAAAATTAAATGTAGCCAGTAATAGCTTTGAGTCATTCAAGCTGAACCGTGCTACCGCTAGCTAGGTAACAGATCTGAGCACACCCCATTGAACGCAATTATGAAAGACAGACAGGCAGATATAGGCAGAGTCACAGTTTCACTCAATCGCTGACACATAGCGGTTATTCACACACAGACACACTCCAATCATACATTCAAGTAGCTGAGTTTCCTGGAGCCCCACCCAACTACTATGCATTATGTAGTGACTGGGTTTCCTTGAGCCCAACCAAACCACCATTAGTTATGTAGCAACTGAGTTTCCCTAAGCCCTACCCAGCCACCATTCATAATGTACTAACAGGATTTAATTGAGCCCTATCCAGCCACCATTCTGGCTATATCGACAATGTACATTAAGCAACCTTCAGCCATCGTCTTCCTGAAAATAGTAATTGTTTTCCGCTTTCAGCCGTAATTTAGTTTTGTAAAAAGTCATAGTTTATATGCAATTAATATTTATTAAAAGTAGTGATGTTGTATCTGCATGTACAGTATATTTAGTGATGTTGTATCTGCATGTACAGTATATTTAGTGATGTTTTATTTACATGTACAGTATATTTAGTTGATGTGTCTGTATGCGGTTTAGGCTTCAGCTCCATTTGTCTGTAAATGTGTTTGTACAGTATTACAGGTTGTACACTCTAACCTACAAGTGACTGTAACACGTCACACAATTAACTATACATTAATGAACTTGTCTTGGGCGATTCATACAGACTGACCTTGTGTGAAAAAGCCTACTGCAAAGAAATACCAGCAATATCAACATAGACATCCAAAATGACTGAAAAGAAACAGGAAGGCAGGAGGAACTTATGTAGGAACTAAACAAGGGGTTAACGGTGACACAGGTGAAGGCAATGAACTAATAAGGCCGAACCTAGAAAGAGGAAAACTAGAACGGAAAGGCATAAAACATAGAAATACAAAAAATGGCACTGCCCAGGCTGTGACCAGCCGTTACAGTGACTCACTCTGGCTATTTAAATAGCTCAAAGAACCGTGTAAGTCCGGAACATTCTCCCACATCCCATGCTGCCATGACTGCTCTTGTATGTATTTGTGTATATATCTGTGTGTTTGATGTGTGTGTGTGTGTTTTCTTTTATGAACTCTTGTGGTGTACATTTGTAGTGGGTGTGTGTGTGTGTGCACATCTGTAGTAGCCCAGTGGGTGCAGCACTTCTGGTGAGTCACATGCCCTCTTGTGACTAAGAGTCCAACTATGTGATTCGGAACCCCAGCCCAAACCAACCCCTCAGGGAGAGAGGGATGGGGGAGGAGGTTTAGGGCGGGGCGAGGGAGCAGGGTTAGGGAGGAGTGTGAGTGGGAGGGGTGAGGGAGGAGGGTTAGGGAGAGGTGGGGGTTGGGGCGAGGGATGTAAGGAAGCTGGTGGAGCAGGACAAGGAGGCCTGATGAAAGACAGGGAACACCCAGAAGAAAGGGTGGGTGGTGAGGATGGGACCGCAGGGAGGGGACTGGTTATGGATGGGAAGTTGGGAGGGATGCCTACTGGATGACAGAGAGGGGAAGTTGGAGGGATGCGTCCTGGGATGACAGGGAATGGGAGATGGAGGGGTGAGTCTTAGATGATGACAGGAAGTGAGATATGGGGGGGATTAGTCCTGGGTGACAGGGAGGGGGAGATGGAGGATTTGTCCTGGATGATAGGGAGTGGGAGATGGAGGATTAGTTCTTTCTGACAGTGAGTGGGAGATGGATGATTAGTCCTGGATGGCAGGGAGTGGGAGATGGGGGGATTAGTCCTGGATGACAGGGAGTGGGAGATGGGGGGATTAGTCCTGGATGACAGGGAGTGGGAGATGGGGGGATTAGTCCTGGATGACAGGGAGTGGGAGATGGGGGGATTAGTCCTGGATGACAGGGAGTGATGTAGACATGGAACAGGTACTGCAAAGTGGGGTTCTATGTAGTGAAATGTAGCATAAGCATAATTTAGTCTAAGGATAGATACATAGTAAAGTTTAGACTTTAATATTGCACTATTAAAACAGAAGGTTTTCACCTGACCATTAAAAAGTAAAGAGTTGTATCTTTAACATAAAAAAATTGAGCTGGAACACATCCAAAAAACACGATTTGGCTTCAGTTTATCCAAGGTTTGTCATAATGCCCATATATTCCTGGGAACACATCTCTGTACATCTGCAGATTTGGCAAAGATTGCCAAAATTACCAAGGCAACACTGGATGCATTATTGGAGATTTTGGTGTCTGAGTCTCTTCCTCTTCACCAGAGAAAGGAAGACTGTGAGACAGCTATATGGTGGTTGAGGTCTCAGAAAAGATGATGCTACTTTCCCTTTCATTCTCTCCACTGAAAGAGCTTGTGTCATGTACATGCTTTGCCTCTGTGCCATCTGATATCTGAGCCGGTCATCGTATTCGTTGGTGAGGTGATTTACTGTAAGTCCAGGTACTTTTTCTGTGGCTTGGGCTGGGGGATGCTAAACAGGGACCAGGGACATGGCTGCCCAGTGGTAAAGACCTGTACCAGCTTATCCATGGGTTCTTATGGGATGTTATGGAAGGATACAGACATGATGGGTCTGAACCCACAGCCAGAGCCACATAAATATCAGGCAATGCAAAAAGAGTTTATGCTACAACGCTTGGACAAAAACGGTGGATTTTGAATGATCGACGTTAGAGATGGAAAACAAACAAGCTATTAAATAGTTACTTTGAAATGATTATTTTGGGGTGAAGGGATGGATGTCTCATGGTGTGGTGAAGGTGTTTAGGCACTCAGCTCTGTTCGCTGTCTAGGGGTGATGGACTGGATGTCTCACGGTGTGGTGGAGGTGTTTAGGCACTCAGCTCTGTTCGCTGTACGACTATTTCGGCTGTCTCCTCACATATAGTGAACATGTCATTCAAATGAAAAGTGATTGAAACCAAATGGAACTACCTATTAAAAAACAGGCTTGTCCTTAGACTCCTACATTTTGGTATGGGAGTTTCCTGATTTTAAAGAGCCCAGATGTGCAAACACACACATACTGACAGAACACACAAACACACACACTCTGACAGAACACACAAACACACACACTCTGACAGAACACACAAACACACACACTCTGACAGAACACACACACACACTCCAAGTCTGCCCGATACCCCCCCCCCCCCCCCCCCCCCCCCCCCCCCCCCCCCCCCCCGCCCACCTCATTTTTCTGAATGGGTGTCCTCTTTTTCACCTCTCATTGAGGGGAGTGTAACAGGACACTCCACCGCCACAAGCTCAGCCCCTTGAAGCTCAGAGGATATAAGAAGGCAGGGACTCAGCTCGTTGTGTGTGTGTGAGACAGTGGTGAGGGAGAGAGTGTTTAAAAGAAGAGTGTGATTGTGTGTGTGTGCGAGAGAGTGTGTGTGTCTGTCTGCGACAGAGGGTCTGCGGAACAGGGGAGCCAGAGAGGGATAGAAAGGGAGGAAGGGAGAGAGTGAGATAGGAGGGGACGAAAGGAGAAAGTCAGCATTGTAACGCTGTGTAACATGGGTTTGTAGCGCTGTGTAACATGGGTTTGTTGCACTGTGTATTATGGGTTTGTAGAGCTGTGTGACATGTGTTCGTAGCGCTGTGTAACATAAGTTTGTAGAGCTGTGTGACATGGGATTGTTGCACTGTGTAATATGGGTTTGTAGCGCTGTGTAACATGGGTTCGTAGCGCTGTGTAACATGGGTTTGTAGCGCTGTGTAACATGGGTTCGTAGCGCTGTGTAACATGGGTTCGTAGCGCTGTGTAACATGGGTTCGTAGCGCTGTGTAACATGGGTTTGTAGAGCTGTGTTACAGGGGTTTGTAGCGCGGTGTAACAGGGGTTTGTAGCGCTGTGTAACAGGGGTTTGTAGTGCTGTGTAACATGGGTTCGTAGCGCTGTGTAACATGGGTTTGTAGAGCTGTGTAACAGGGGTTTGTAGCGCTGTGTAACAGGGGTTTGTAGCGCTGTGTAACATGGGTTCGGCACTGGTGTCTCCAGTATGCTGGGAAACCACCTTTAGCCCAGAGGGACTCAGAGAGAGAGAGAGAGAGAGAGAGAGAGAGAGTGAGAGAGAGTATGTGTGTGCTGGCTTCACCACAGCGCTGTCACTTTAAGCTGTTACTGATTACACTCAGAAGAATGCAACCAGAGGAGTAGAAGACAGACACTAAGTGGAGAGAGACGTGTAAGGACGGATTCTGAAGAGTCTGCTTTAGTTTCAGAGAAACTGTAAAGCTTTGGAGGACTTAGAGAAACAATACTCGTTCTCTACAAGAAGCCAATTTAAGGGGAACCCCAGAATATCTGGGGGGAGGGGGGAACAGACCGAGTGAAAGAAAGAGAAATAAAGGGAGAGAACTGTAGAGAAAGGGGGACCCCTCAAGCCCGCTGAGTCGCTCCCGGCCGTCAGGAGGAAATGAGGGTAAGTAAAAAAGAAAAAAGACATTTTAAAAAACTTCCTGCTAGCACCGCTGCTTCTGATGGATATCATATGGTCTACGTTAAGGCTGAGAAAATGCTCACAGACCCTCCATATTCAGACCAAAGCAATGGAAAACCAGTAGAGCAGTTTAATGTGTCGTGTCAGAATCCCACTGAATATTGAGTCACACCTTGTTTAGGAAAAGTTAGCTGAGTCATAATAGGACAACATGTGGCATTTAATTAGCCTGTTAAGTTTGTGCGGGGATGACTGGCTTAACATAGTGAGTCAGTGTGCGGGGCTAAGATGAGGCTGGTTTGAATGGGAACCTCTGACAGTGTGACCTCCTGTTCGCCTGTACTGGACCAAACATGACCTTGCTGATTCATTGTTACACAGCTAAGAAAAAAAAGTAGGTTGTGAAACCGCATTGTCCGAATATTAGGGTTAGTCTGCAGCTGGCGCCTGCTTCGATGGGCTCCGTTCAGTGCCCGTCGGCTCGATACTGTCGCCTGTGCACGTCGCTGACAATAGAACAGACATATCGTGGTGTCACTTCCTAAGCAGAATGAATTAATGAACTTAGAGCACGAGGGAGAAGGGGGAGGGGGGGGGTGTAGAAGGGGAAGTGAATGTATACTGTGTCCTTACAGTTACGCTCTGTGGCTTTATGAATGGGCAGTCCAAGCGGACCGTCTGATTGGCTGAGACGGCCGCAGGGTTTCCTACTGGACGGCAGGGCGTGATTGCCAGGGTACGGTGTGACCTTCTGCAGTCAACCTCGCTCGCGCCCCTCGGGGAACAGCTGCGTCGGAGTTCGTGCGCGTGTGACGTCGGTACTTGGGCTCTGGGTTTTGTCCGAAAGGGGGCAAATCCAAGCCTGATGACAGCTTGGACTCCCGTATCGACTGAGAGCCCGTTTTACACGCCGCGCTTGCGTTGCGCAGGTGACAGCCGGCCTGCCGGTTAGAGCGATGGGAGGTAACCGGTCCGAATCCCTCAGTTGACATGGTGATTTTTTTGTTCCCCTCGAGCAAGGCACCGAACACTAATGTGTCTCGTGTTGGTCTCCCTGGCGAGAACCATCTGCTGACGGACTGAATGTGATAATCGTGACGTAGTGGATGTCTCCGGGTCCGTCTGCTTACGGTGTATTTTCCTCACCAGGCGCTCTCAGTTGAGTTCCTGTTAAAGGGGGCCACGGTTCCAGTCCTGTTATGACGTGCGCCACCAGCCCAGGTCCTCCGGGTGTGACCGGGTTCCGGCACACAGACCCGTGCATCCCCGGCCCCACTAAACCAGAACCAGGATGTCCGTTCGTAAGGATCTCTCCCGTGGAAAGGAAGATTAGAATGTGTGTGTGTGTGTGTGTGTGTCCCGACCCACTGTGGAATGCGGTCACAGTGTCTCCTGCCAACACCACGCCCACACACACACACACACACACACACACACACACACACACACACACACCCTTTCTCTTTGTTTAACTGCAGCACAATGATCGCCTCTCCAGTGGCCCCGCCTCTGATTCCTTTACCTCCCTCTCTCCCCCAGTCCAACTGTCTGGCCAACAGTCACCGCTCACTCACGCAATACTTTATTTGGTCGTTTACAGAGTGCTAGTGTGTGTGTGTTCACATTTTAACAACTGATGGGTACAGAAACTGATAGTAAGGGATAGTAAAGCAAGAACAATTTGTCTTTTTTTTGCTTTAGATCCTTTCATTGAGAGTGTGTGTGTGTTTGTTCATGGTCCACCAACCAGGTGTTGACCGAAAATATCCGAAAGGATGTTTGACCTTGTGACAACCTTTCACCGGTCCCCTAAAAGAAAACGTTATTTCTGGCTTTTGGGTAAAGTTTAGCCGAAAGAGTTAGATTTACAACTGTTTTACAAGTGTGTCCTGGAGATAAAAGACATAAACTGACACCGCGTTTCCACCTCGGCCTCCAGTGTGTGTATTTCCGTTGTGTGTTGCAGTTTTGCTATTGTCGGTTAGATGCGAAGCCGCTATCTTGATGGTTGAGATTAAATTCTCAGATGTAGATGGAATCTGTCCTCTGGCTTATCTTTATGTCCTCCTACTTGGCAAAGTCTCCCAGATTAGGATCTTTCCGTGGCGGTGTTTTCCCTCTGCTACAGGCAGCCATGAATGATGTGAGGTCAGTCGTCACCTCACACGGGGTAGTTTGGCGTGTCGGCGGTCCCTTTGATGATGTCACTACCGCAGGTGAGGTTGTTCTCAGTAGCTGAGGGCGGATTATGTAACTGGAACAATCCTTGATAAACTTTCCTCCTCCTCCCTCTGGCCGTGACTCGACGTTGTCGTATTTAGGCAACGGCAGTTGTAAGGATCGGCTTTTCTGTCACCCGGATGCTGAGGATTCTGGGCGAAGAGTTTACCTGCGTGACTTACACGTCACGGGGGCTGCTCACCGCATTTGGTTTGATGACCCCACACTCGAGTGTGTGTGTTGGAGGGGTGAAGGCTTTCCTAAAGGTGTGTGTCCCATTTGACTGAATATGGACTTTGCTGCCCCTACCTTATCCTCCACTAAGACCACGTTGAATTTCACTAAGCCCGAAAATCATAAAGAGAGTGGGAAGCGCGTCATGGAAACGCAGGATCAATGATTGAGGCATGTGATCCGGGTTTGAAATTTTAAAAAAATATTCTTCTCCTAAGGGATTCTTTTGGTGTTCTGACATGTAATGACTCACTCGGGTTCTGACTCGCCCGGGTACTGACTCACTCGGGTACTGACTCACTCGGGTACATAGTGAATGGTTCAGTCGGGACCTGTGATGGTGGAACTCACTAGTGACAGGACACGCAGAGACTGGAACATATGGATTTCCCTGGTGAATGGAGCTACTCTAGGAAATCTTTCCTATTATTGGCAGGTGAATGCCAGGACATTAATGGTACCAATTAACATTGTGTAGGTTAGAACTGAGTCAGCTATAAGTTTAAGGGATGCGCCTTTCTCTGGAATTTGGGAGCCTGTGTGTCAAAGGTGTGGCTGTATGATTTATTAATTTCTATGCACACCCTCTATGGGTGTGCATAGGACTACACTACCCATAATACCTGTCAGGGAAGACTCCCTCTATTGATAACAGGACTACACTACCCATAATACCTGTCAGGGAAGACTCCCTCTATTGATAACAGGACTACACTACCCATAATACCTGTCAGGGAAGACACCCTCTATTGATAACAGGACTACACTACCTATAATACCTGTCAGGGAATACTCCCTCTATTGATAACAGGACTACACTACATATAATACCTGTCAGGGAAGACACCCTCTATATGTATCAGGACTATACTACCCATAATACCTGCCAGGAAAGACACCAGAATCTCTGTGTCTCTGGAGGTTGCGAAGCCTCCATTAAGACACTATGTCAGAGAGCTTTCGTTCCTCAGATCCTTTCCTCTCCTTCCTCCAGATCCTCTCCTTCCTCCAGATCCTCTCCTCTCCTTCCTCCAGATCCTCTCCTTTCTCAGATCCTCTCCTTCCTGCAGATCTCATCTCCTTCCTCCAGATCCTCTCCTTCCTCCAGATCTTCTCCCCAAATCCTATGTCACAGGCTTTTCCAATATCCAGCTCTCCCACAGGGCAAAGGTTATGTGTGCTGTTGGAACTGAGGGATGAGGTTGAGGTTAGGGGCTGAGGTTGTCAATAGTTGTACAGTAATGAAGTTGTGACTGGGAGATGTGGTTGGGACTCGGACTGGGGATGAGGTTGGAAAAGGGGTATTAAGGGCTGAGGCTGTGATAGAGTTTACGTTTGGGACTGAAAAAAGCCCTGTTTTACCTGAGTAAAACAGGTGTTATGCAAGAATCGTTCCAGAATCACCAGGATATTTAATAACATTGTGGTACGTGGGATGACGTGTCTCCACAAACCTGGGATCTGGCAATAACGACCATTCAGAAATGTCCGGTTGTGCTCCCCAGGAGCAGCAGGCCTCCCATAGACGTATAGATGCATGGGAGGAGGTGCCTGGTCACATTCACCTCCATTGATGCAGAGACCAAATGGCAGTGCAGCAATGTCTAGAATTCTCATAAAATACATGAAACCAAAACATCACACGTCCCACACACAGACACACATCCCACACACAGACACACATCCCACACACAGACACACATACCACACACAGACACACATCCCACACACAGACTTGCACGCCCACACACACGCCCCCACACACCCTGTATATAATAACCAACGGCCAACCAGCACACACAGTGCTGGTCGCCTCCTGCTTTGAGGCCAGGACAGGGTAATGATTTTGTTTCTTATGGCTCCTCTGTGTATGTGTGTGTGTGTGTGTGTGTGTGTGTGGTCAGGCCCCCAGGCAGCTAGGAGGAAACCCACATCAACTGAAACACGCACCAGGAAAAGCCACACACACACAGTATACACACCAACACATACACACGTGTTTATATGCACAGACACACTCCCATGCTTTTTTTTTTTGGGGGGGGGACTATTTTGGGGAACAAAATGTATTTCCAGTAAAATAAATATATATATATATTTTTTTTTTTAATACTGAACATAATCTCGAAACCCCATAAAATAAACCCTTACTCCTTATCCTAATTCCAACCGTAACCTTAAAATCCTAACCTTAACTCAAAGCCTTAAATTGTCGTTATTGTCCTAATTATAATGCTACTATACTTATGGGGGACATTTGGTCATGTAATCTGTTTTAGTCTCCCTAGTTCTGGACAAACTTTATACCCCCTCAGATATTCATTACTAATGTACCTGTTGCCTGACACCAGTGTCAGATAGTACGTGGCTAGGTGTACCAGGTGGCCTGCACCAGTGTCAGATAGTATGTGGGTAGGGTTACCAGGTGGTCTGCACCAGTGTCAGATAGTATGTGGGTAGG
>JACXGK010012890.1:0-13677 GCA_016801125.1 Novumbra hubbsi | reverse complement strand
TAGGCGTAAGGATATTTATTCCTTTGATGGTCAAGGGACCCGTCGAAATACTTGAGCCGTGTATTGTGGTAATATATACAGGCGTAATGTGGAAGATATGTCGTCTAGCACAAACGTGCTCACACAGAACAGAAATACAATAACGAACGCAGAGACAAGACACATGAGGGATTAAATAGGCAGGCAACGAGCCGCAGCTATTTGGAATCAGGGAGGGATGCGTTCACAGGACATGGGTAACAAGACAAACACGGACGGTGGTGCCTAGAAGGCCGGCGACGTCGAACGCCGGGGTGCCACGCGCACAGGGGAGTGGCCTCCACTAGGCGGTGACGTGACACTGTTCTTCTCTCGTTAAGTATTTTAACCGTCCTTCTGGAATCTGTTTGAGGGAGGAATATTTCTATCACAATTTATTAAAATGTCTGCTATGTTTATTGTTTCACATTTGTTTTACCGGGCGAGTCCATTAACCCTTACTTACCTCTCATCCGAAAAGACAGTCTGGCCAGAGGCTGAACTCGGCCACACCGGTGAATCTGGCGTCGTCTGCAGCAAGGGACCAATTTAACATGGCCTAAAGATCACTGCGATGACCGGTGGCAAAGCTGATGGCACGGGTGTATACATGCTGCTCATTAAGGTAACCGTTGGCAACCAGCCGGCGAATTAAATGGACGTAGTCCAGGCTAGATTATTTTAACAAGGGTATACCTTGTAGCATAGCGGGAGGATGCCTCATGCAAAACAGGAAACAATTTTTGCTTGCCAGTGTTGCCATAATTCGGGCCCTCTAACTATAGGCTCATTTAGACCTGGACAGCAGCTGAATGCAATTAACTATTGGGTCGAATAGAAAACAAGCAGTTACCTGGTTCCCCATGCTTGTAGTCACAGGTAGACACCTGGTAAATAACCTGGAAGAGTTTAAATGTAACTCCTTAACCAATCAGCCGTGGCAGCTGTTGTCATGCAGGTACAGTAATCGGCATTCCGACACGGAGTCTGTCAGAACAAAGGGGCTTAATTGGTGACACCACCTGCTGAGTCTATGGTCCCAGAACACCTGTCTTATCCAAAGCTCAGTTGGTTTCTCAGTTTAAACGCCATGAGTTCAGTGAGCTCCTGGAAAAGGTAAAGATACAGGCTAATAACAAACCAATAAAGACATGATCCTAAATGGAATAGGTATGTTGGCTGCGGAAAAGTAAAACCCTTTTATGTAAAAGATTACAGTGTTTCATGCAATGTCTAATCAACTTAGTCATGGGGACCAGTGTTCTTGGAGGTTACTGTAGATTCATGGGGTTTTAAAACATTGGCAGGTACAATGTTCACAGAAAACTACATTATGTTTTATAGTGTATGTGCACGTGTTTTCTCATATAAATATAATACGAAATCCATAATTTATAAATGGTAATGTACTTACCATTACTGTGTATGTTTTGTTGTCCCACCAAGCTATCTTAAGATGAATGCACTAGCTGTAAGTCCCTCTGGATTAGAGTGTCTGCTAAATGACTAAAATGTCAATGCAAAATGTAAATTGCAAAATATGTATGAAGGGGAGAGTGGCTGGAGCTGGTCGCCAGCAGTTAACAAATGGCCTCCAGTCGAACACAATTTATTTATTGCATGGACTCACTCTGTGTGAAATAATATGGATTTACATTTATTTTGAAATGCCTACCCCTTTCTCTGTCAGCAAAACATACAACATCACTACTCAAACATTGCATTTCGAGAGACAAAATGCTACCACAAAGACCAGTGAGCTTTTTCATAAAGAAGAAAAGGAAAAGGATTCAAAGATGGGTTATAATAACAAACCAGACACTAAGACACTTAACTACAGAAAGCACAAGACAGAAACTACTCAGGGATGTAATTGTGATGTAATTGTGAAATGAACGTGATGTCAATGTGATGTATTTGTGAAACTAATGTGATGTCATTGAGAAAATAAAAGGCAACCAGGACGCACATCAGCACAGGCACATTGGTGGCGAAAACCTGCTTTAGTCGGCTTTGAACCAAATCCTCAGAGGGGAATTCACTTACAGCAGGATAATGACCAGAAATAATAGGGCACCTCCACACTAAAGTTTCTAAACAAAGTTTCTTTCTTTCTTGCCTGGAGAATTTTGGAAATAATTAAAAAACATTGCACTAGCCAGCCATGCAAAGGTTTTACAGTCTCGTCCATAGCATCTCAATGATGTAATCACTGCCAAAGGCTGTTTCTTTGTATTGACTCAGGTGGTGAATACATTTCCAATCGAAAATAGTAGGGTTTGTATTTATTATTGTTTAATTGGAGATAGACAAAATAAAGAAAAAATGCAATTACACTTTGGAACGCAACAAAAACTATAAAAGGGTTTAATTAAATTCAAGGGTGTATTCATTCAAGGTGGAATACTGCAATTTACTGTAACATCCTGAAGCATTTCCCTGTGAGACAAAGGAAGAGTTAGTTCAAATGTAGATGCCGGATCTGCAAGTAGTGCCCCCCCGACCCTCCAGTACTCCAAAGGTCCCCACGTCCTGGAAAATCCACCTCATTCAACCAATGTGTACACTTGAGGATTGAACACAATCGAAAATACCAGGCTGAAATTCTGATTGAATTCGATCGAGAACAAACTTAATGGTGATATCAGTTTTGAAGGATTTCCGAATAACAACATTTGATTTGTACTCTTGTCTTTTCCCCTAACATACCTGTGAAAGTAGAGATACAGTGAAAACAGAACAGAGGGACTAAATGGTCACAGAGTTTAACATACAGATGGGTGTCACAAAATAACAAAGATATAATGCAGAAACAGAGTTTTGTGGCATTAGTTTATTATAGACCTTGTTCAGGCTGGGTGAGATCCATTAAGTTATCCACAAATGATATCTTCGATGTGGCGGAAATCAGTGTTCAACCGGCGATTGAGTTGTGTAAGCCTGTAGGGAGCTCCCTCACTGGTCCTTACTGGCTGGGGGCCAGAGACAATTACTTGATGCTGACACATCTTCCTAGCTAGTTTACACGCTGAAGCTATGTGCTCAGTGACCTGACTGTTTCATCCTAAGATCATCTGTACCCATCTGGAGAACAGTATCTTTATACCATCTCTACTTGCCAGCTCCATAGTTCTGCGAGTGAACACACTAACTTTTTTAAAGCACAGCGTTATAATTGATGTCATAATAACTAAAGTGTGTAGGACAAAAACTTTTGGTCCTGTTATACTTTGCAAAGGTCATCTAGTTAAAAGTTAAAATATAAAAGATCAAGCCCACGCTGTTGTGTGCAGGGTTGAATCTTGTGCAGGAAGAGCTCATTGAATTTCAAAGTCAAATGGCTTCATCATAACCCCTATGCCCTTTGTTTTCCCAATCGGTTTCAAGATGCTTCTTCTGTTGACATGTAAACTGTCGTGATTTTTCATATGCATAGAGGGTCAACCAGGTCTTCCCTTTTCACATGATGTATGTGCCGCAGATTTGTTCTGTACTCAACAGATACCACCTCCTCTTTAAAAGGAACAAGGACACACCATGCAGCCATTGGGGGCGAATTTTGTCCTTGACTCCTTATTCTCATTTCATTAATTTCCCTGTTATTGCCCAGCACATAATCACTGTACTTTTTTAGGTATGGACTGCTATGGTCTATGAGAAGAAGTACAATATGTTTGCCCACGTTGTACTGTAGTGGTTAGACCAACCCTTAATGAAAAATGTGTCACTTTTATTGGGCACCTAATATAAATTGTAACAATCCATTGTTCAATAATATCCAGAAGCATGTGATCATATAAGTTATTTTGATGCTAATCTATACCACTTAAAAGTTGTTTTGGAAGAAAACCGCTAATGCCCACAGCCAAAATGAGAATAATGAATTTTATAATTGGACTACAGTACTATTACGTTTCCTAACACAAACTTTACAAACGGGTTCAGGTCCCCATCTAGCCTAAGACAGATATTCATTTTAAAACAGTATATATTGTCTACTAAGTAATTTGTTGGTCACTAAGGACATGTGGCTCGAGGATTACAGCAAAAATTGAATCCTAAGAGGATCCAGAGATGCTCCATCTCTCTCAATTACAAAGTTAGACAATGCTGGAGAATGAAAAGACCTTCAACTGCAAGGGCACTTTGAACCTGGAATTTAATCCGTCTGTATCATTTTAAGTTATTCCTCTTATTCCACGCTCGGCGGTCCTATCAGTCCTGATACCTCCACCTTTTGTCACACATATGTTGTGAACGTATTGGAAGGGATTATTGGAAGTAATGATTTTTACGAGAGGTTATTTTCTCCTAGCCAATTCCTGGAAAGGAATTAAACATCATTGTGCGCTAGAAAATACCAATGCACAAAGAGAAAGGTGACTGAGAAGGAGTTTGGAATCTGATTGAATTCCACTGAGAAGGAACTTAATGGCGAATATTTTCCAACTGAATGATCCTATAAATCCAGCCAAAGGATTCTGGGAATCGAATATCCACCTGGAGGAGGAACGGTGAAGGGTTTGGTCCCTAATACTGTCATAATAAAGACGCTGGAGTTGTAAAACAATGGTGCCCTGTTTGATTACTTTGTTTACTTTTCTAAATGTTGACAAAGTCAATTAAAACAGATAAAAAAACGTCTACAAATAACGTGGGTGCGTTGTGTGCATTGAAACAAAAGAGAAGAAGATGTATTCTGGTTTGTTGTCTGTGCTGCTTTTATCTTTTTGGCCCATACATATTTTTCTTTGCTTTAATTGGCTAACATTGCCTTTTCTCTAATTGGCTAACATTGTCTTTTCTCTAATTGGCTAACATTGGCTAACAATTGGCTACATTCTTCTTTTCTCTAATTGGCTAACGTATATGTCACTTTGTCTGTTCTCCTTTCTGTTCCTGTAAATGTATAGCTTCTATTAAGAAAGCATTGGACGTCACAAATGCTGATCAAATTAATAACATGGCGTTCTGCTGCAGGAGAATAAAATCCTGGCAGCTGGTCAAACAAATTTAAAAAATGAAAAAGTCACAGAATGTGACTTGAGAGTCTTGAGTCTAACAAAAACTTTTTCTGAATAGGTCAGCAGATTCACCAGCAAAGTCACTCATTGTTTTGAGTACAATGAATGACTTGTACACTGAATTTACTTTTTAAGTTGACATGAGCAGAAAAGTAATTTATTTTCCATAAGTTTCCATAAAAGATGGGACTCTGCATTAAAAGAAAACTCATTTAAACCCTATAATCGATAGGAAGAGTTGGGGAAACAAAAGACTAGAAATATTGTGTAATGTTAAAATCGAAACTTGTGATATTTCACACACTTAATTAGGTTAATTAGCAACCGGTCACCAAAATTATTGCATATTAAAAGATCATTCCAGAGAGGATGGGTCTGTCAGAAGTGAAGATAGGTAGGGTTTCACTACTCTGTGAGCCCAGGCAAATACTGCAACAATTAAGAATAACATTTCTTAAAGTAAAATGAAAAATACTTTGTGCATCTCCTCATCTACAATACATAATATTATTAAAACGTTCAGAAAATCCTGAGAAATCTCTGTATGCAAGGGTCAAAGGCTGTAAACCAATATTGGATGGACGTGATCTACGTGCCCTCACGTGGCCCTGCATCAAAAACAGAAACCTCTCTGTGGTGGAAATCACTGCATGGCCTCAGAAACACTTCTGAAAACCATTGTCTGTGAACCCAGTACGTTTCTGCATCCACAAATGCAAGTTAAATCGCTACCATGCAAAGAAGACACCATATATATACAAGATCCAGAACCACCACCACCTGTTCTGGGCCCAAGCTCTTTTAAGATGGACTGAGGTGAAGTGGAAGACTGTTTTGTGATTTGACTTATAAAAATGTTTTTGTTTTTTATCATGGACTCTCCTCTTTAGTTCCTTCAAACTAAAAAGGAGACCACCTGGCTTGTTTTCAGCGCATAGTTCAAAAGCCAGCATTTGTGATGGTATGGGGGTGCATCAGTACACATGGCATGGGTGACTTGCACATCTGTGATGGCACCATTAATACTGAACAGTATATACATGTGCTGCCATTCAGATAATGTTTAGATCTTTTTCAGGGAAGGCCTTGCTCATTTCAACAAGACAATGCCAAATCATATTCTGCATATATTACAACAGCATGGTTCTGTAGTAAAAGAGTCTGGGTGCTAAACTGGCCTGCCTGCAGTCTCCCACTGAAAACATTTGGCACATTATTAAATGAAAAAAAAAACAAAGGAGTCCCTAAACTGTTGAGCAGCTAAAATCCTATATGAGGAATAAATGGCAAAACATTCACGTTCAATACTACATCAATTGGTCTTGTGATAAGCCCAGGGTGTGAGGAGGATGAAATCATCAGAGAGGAAGGTCACCGGGGCTATCAAACGAAACGTCTTTATTTGGGTATAATGCAGATCAAGGTAGGGGAAAAAACAACTGAAGTGAGGCAAGAAAACTCAAACATAAGGTAAGGGGTGTTCCCGTCATCAACCTCTGTCCGTCACCATCCCTGGACTCCTTCTCTCTCTCGCGTTGGCGACATGCTGTGGCCTGTCATAGGTTTCCCTCTGGCTGCTGATTGGCTGCAGCCGGGTTGGGGCCAGGTGGCCAATGAGCACAGGTGGAAGTATTCTGCATTAATCACTGCACCTAGGCGCTGCTTCCCCATTTTCCAGGTCTGTGCCTGTCTCCCTTCACTGGGTCTACCACAGTCTCCTCAGTTCCCAAACGCTTACAGAGTATTGTTTTAAAAGAAGAGGTTATGCAACACAGCGGTGAACATGCCCCTCTCGCAAATGTTTGGAAATGTGGCAACACATTAAAATTAGTCATTTCTCAGTTTTAACATTTGATATGTGGTCTCTATACTATTTTCAACAAAATATAGGGATAAGGATAAATTGCCTGTTTTTTTATTAGCATTTTTCACAGCATCCCAACGTCTTTGGAAACAGGGTTGTACATCGAGACTGGTGGTGTTCACTCCATGTCAAATGTTATTTGTTTTTACTGTGTCCACACAATAGAGCCCATAAAATCTCAGTGTCATTTGAAATGCTGGTCATGCAAAACATCTGACAGGAAGACAGTGAGGACAGTCACTATGGCTTTCCTTAGAACCACTTGCCCAGCGCAAAGGGGTTCAAATCCAGGACAATGTTAGCTAGCCGCTAAGCAGAGTGGTTCCAACCCAGGACAAAGTTAGCTAGCTGCTCAACAGAGGGGTTGAAACCCAGGACAAAGTTAGATAGCCGCTAAACCAAGGGGTTGAAACCCAGGACAAAGTTAGCTAGCCGCTAAACCGAGGTGTTCAAACCCAGGACAAACTTAGCTAGCTGCTTAACAGAAGGGTTTAAACCCAGGACAATATCCTCTTTGGAATGGGTTCTATATTGACCTGAATATTGTTTTTTATGAAACATAAATGGTTTCTTATAAGGGCTTCTCCTATAGCAAAAAAAAACCTTTTGGAACGGCTTTTCTAAGAGTAAACTGCGGGAAATATGTCTCAGGTCCGATTCAAGTTCGATTTGCAGAGCGTTAACAAATAATTACACTTTTCTTCACAGGAAAATAATAATTTGTTTATGCTATATGTTTCCCTATATATGTATATATATTATACAATGTTTAGAATTTCACAAGGCTACCAACATTGATCACAATATGCACAGTTAGATTTTTTATTATATTTGGCATTTGCCTTACATATTCTGTAGATAATACTGAAGCTGAAGCTGAACCCCATCGATGGTGTTGTGGAGACTAAGATAATTACATAAGATGTGATTGCTACACAGCCTGCAAACCCAAAACTGGTCATTAGGACTTTAGTGGAATGCCAGGAAGTCAAATCCAATCAATGTTTATTTGTTGCACACACAGTTTATCAGGTGTAATTACAGGTGCAGTGTTGGTTGTGTTGCCGGGACAAATGCCCGATCAAAGGAGAAGAAATAACACTGGATTTGTTTACTTGATGAGAGGAAAACCTCCTATGCACAGTATTATATTGTATGTGAAATGGGTATTTACATACCATAAGTTATGAATCAAAACATATCCAGTGTTTTTTTTATTAAAACATATTTCATCATGCAATGTGTTAAATAATTGACTTCCCACTGTCTCCTCAGGAATTCTGGAAAACCCGGAAATGTTGGTTTGTGTTTTAGAGTCAAGCTTCAATTTTAACTCGCACAAAAATGCAACACAAAAAGAAAAAACTGACTGAATAAATTAAATATGTAATATAAATAAAGATGCATGTGGGTTTCAACAGTCAGTCGGTCTATTTGAGCATGAGAAGCTTTTTCTGACTTTTCTTGCTACGGGATCTCGTGTTTCAGTAGAGGCTCCGTCTGACACATTCCCTTTGTGTGTTCGGGGTGTGGGGCGTCCAAGTCTGTGGTCAACATACTGCTGTATCCTTACACAGGCTCAAGAGCATGACAGGAAAAACCTCTTTATTCAGTGTTCCCTTTGGCACTTTGGCTGTCAGACCCCTAAGAGTGATTTGTCTCAGAATCATGTCAATTATGGCCTTTTGTTTTGTTTTGTGTTTTGTTTGTTTGTTCTACTCAAATAATCACGTGTAGTGAAGACAGCAAAGTCTACTTCTTCACAATGAATACTCCTAGATGGACATTTACTTACCTACTTCATTTTGTCTTATTGCTTTAAAAATGTGCTTGATAGCCACATTCATTGCTACTTTGTTAACTGAACAGAAAAACGATATTATTTTATATTATATTGATGTTTAAAACCTTACATCCTGCTGAACACACCCCAGGCCTCTGTGTCCTTGAGGACATGGGTGTCCTTGAGGACACAGGGTCCTCTCTGCATTCATATTCCCGGGTAATAAACCCAGTTAGTCATGACTGAAATATTCCTAGGATAAATCAGAGTTATTTCCTCCTACCGATGCCTAAGTAATAATAAATAAATAAATAATAAATATGAGTAACACTACTTTTATAAGTGGCTCCCCCATTTTACTTGTGTTCCGTAGAATGTTCCTTGCCTTCCAAACAATTACTTAAGAACCATTTTCTTTCATAGTTACTAATCCCTTTCAAAAATGGCTCTTCAGATTGAACAGATTTTTTGTGCAACCTTATCCATTTGCAAAGAACCATTTTGGGATCCTTTATCTGAACATGCGCAGTTGTCTGCCCTGAAGCAACTGTAGAAGGTGTTGTGCTTGTCTGGGAGGCATTGGATGGCACCATGCAGCTGGATTTGCCCCCTTGACGATGTAAGACCTTGTCACATTTCCCAATTTTCTTATGTTCAAAGCGACCTCAGTGTCTCTCTGATGCTTTTTGTAGTTATCCTGTTGGTACAGTGACAAAATGAATTAATTCACATCAATGAACTGGCACCATAACGACATAACATGACACATTTTAAGAAAAAAACGCAGAGGCAACTGACGACCCCAAGACCTCCTCAGACGGGACTACAGGGGTCTTCCAAAATTCGGTGTAAATTATGATAGAGAATCCACGATGCTAAATTACCATGGGGAGTTATTAGGGCCGGGAGCACCTTTAATATAAGGAGCCGATAGGAGGCGCAATGATGACATGAGAAGCAATGATGACACGAGGAGCAATGAGGACATGAGAAGCACTGCCGATATGAGGAGCAATGATGACATGAGAAGCACTGTCGATATGAGGAGCAATGATGACATGAGAAGCACTGTCGATATGAGGAGCAATGATGACATTATAAGCACTGATGACATAAGAAGCACTGATGACATGAGAAGCATTGATGACATTATAAGCACTGATGACATAAGAAGCACTGATGACATGAGAAGCACTGATGACATGAGAAGCATTGCAGTCTGTTGCTGACCATACGTCTACATTTTAGTGTAGCATGTGTGTCTCACACATCTGGACATTTAAAAGGCACATTTCAATTGTGACATGTTGATACAAGGAAATGTGTGACCCAGGAACCGTTTTTCCCATTCAGTGCAGTGAGGACACATGGCCTGAACCAAGACTGGATACCAAGGAGCGGGGTGATGGGGTAATGGGGTGATGGGGGTGATGGGGGTGATGGAGGTGATGGGGTGATGGGGGTGATGGGGTGATGAAGGTGATGGTCTCAGCGTGGTCCAGGCAGAACTTCCTCCGACCAAAGTCCTACCTGAGGCACCGCACATCCAAACGTCTGGTTATCGTATGATAAACTAAGCTAATTGGAAAGTACGCTGCGTGATGGGGGACTACTGGGTCCGTCCGGGGTTTTATCGCACCAGGTGCTCCACAGTGGTCAAATTTACCTCCCATTACAACACCATGAAATGATACCCAATGAATAAAACATGTCGGCACCCTGCAACACGTTTCCCTGGCCTGCGTCACCGGCATGGCTCTCATACGGCTGTCGCCGTAGTGACTGCAGAGGACAACCGGGGTGAAGTGATGGATCATGAAACTCTTGCTTGTGTTGTACGCAAGATTGCCGTGCCAACAAAAGGATGGGGTCCAGGAACAAAACTAGGGCGTAGCAATATTCTAAGAAGCCTAACATGGAAACACACATGCAATTCATTTGAATCCTGCCGTCTTTTAATAGAGGTGACATTGCTGAATTATTAAGAGAACAACCGTATTACATTTGACAAAAGCCACTCAATAACTGAAATCAAATGAGGATACGAGCAATAAAAGATGAAAGTGCAAAATAATCAACTACTCACCCTGATGGTGACCAGAGGTAGTGATGTGTGGATGTGGGTAGGACGTGTACCCCCAAGGACGAAGCTTATTTAACGGAGATTCTCTTCAGTCCGGGAACGCACATATTCTTGGTTTGGGAGAAGGGGACTAAATGTGCAGCAGAGCATTTACACATGCTAGTATAATTCCTTCAAAAAAAAGACATCACTTTATATGTATGGAAAATGATATTCATCAGAGCATAAGATATTCATCAAATAATTTGGTATTCATCAGAACAGGAGAGTTTTTCTGCTTGGTATAAGAGGAACAGCTGCCAGCATTCAAAACAGAACCACAAATCATTTTCACATCCACCGTCATAAACAAATTTATATATATAAAAGTAAACAATGTGCTGCCTAAAGAAAGGATGTTCAGCAAAATAAAAATATGTCTGGTATGTATTGATCGATTGATTCTATTTTAGGCATGCTTCATAGCATTAACATTATTCTTCTCTCTGGACAAATAGGAATTATAGGCATTGTTTTGTGGGATCATGCATGAGGCAACAGTCCCGTAGAGAAATTTGGTTTTTGGAAAATGAAAACGGAGGCATCAGGATAAATAGGCTAAACAATGAGGTATCCTGTTAGACAGACTGAAAACTGAAATATCCTGTTAGACAGGCTGAAAACTGAGGTATGGGGTTAGACAGGCTGAAAACTGAAGTATGGGTTAGACAGGCTGAAAACTGAAGTATGGGGTTAGACAGGCTGAAAACTGAAGTATGGGGTTAGACAGGCTGAAAACTGAGGTATGGGGTTAGACAGGCTGAAAACTGAGGTATGGGGTTAGACAGGCTGAAAACTGAGGTATTCTTTTGTGACTAGGCTATAATTCCCAAATGAAAAGCTGACAGCCGGCATTCTTCCCTCTCCTTTTTCCCTCCCTTTTTCTTAACATTTGTGAAGGTCAAGACTATTCATTGGTGAGTCAGAAGAAAGTAATGGATTTGAATAATGATTCCTATCAGAGGAACATTAACGTGATCTTATGGGCAGGTTGCCTGCTCCATAAATATATATGTTTCTATTTAATATGCTCAGCTGTCCAGATAACAGCAAATGTGGTGAAAACAGTATTTCGCACAATTACTAACAGCCCATGTTGCCTCGTAAAGATGTAGCCACAATATGAAGAAAATTCAGCAGCCTATAATGGATCACACAAAAACCTTTCACAGGCAACGTGTAAAACCCCACAGTAATTCAGTGGCAATTGTATTTTATAATTTTCTTTCAAAAGAGGATACGTTCATTTGGTTCTAGCCAGCTGCAGTGTTTGTCTGGCTGTTCAGGGCAGTGGATAGGAGCACCTTTGGTTTTATAGATACCAATAATGATTGTGTCATTTCTAATCTCTCACGAAATATTTAGTTTATTTGTTTGCTTGTAAATGGTTGTACATGTACATGTATACTGACATTGAATATATGTTGTAAGTCCATTGTCGTGTGATGTTACAATGATGCAGTTTACTTTTATAATATAAATAAATAATAAAAAACCCAGCTTATGAACAAACACTCAAGGAACTCATTACACTCAAGCCAGGATGGGAGCTACATGTGCAGATGGAACAAATCCTTATTATCTGTATATATTGTCATGTTATCAGAACTGGTTCAGAATAACAGGCTCTCTAGCTATTTAGATTCTGGTACGTATGCATGTCTGGTGTAATCAGCGTAGCTTTAGAAGCGTAAGGTTTGTCTTAACAGGAAAGCCTGCATAAATACCTTGTTAAATTCAATAACCTTTATGAAATGCCCAATGCAACCAGGCATATCAGATATTATACAGCATCTACTCACTTCATCTCAGTGCACACTTAGCCAGCCTCGCTACTCGTCGCGAAAGGACATGCAATAAAAACCACCAAGCATGCTAATCAGAAGTCATCACCCTATTGCCGACCAGTTTAGAACATAATTAGGCCCTGTCGGGGTGCATCTGATCCTGGACCAGGAAATGGGGCGTTTTAATCCCCCCATGCGTTGTGTTTGGGATAAGCTCTTATTGTCCACTGATAAAAATTATCACAACATAAAACGCTGGCCCTCGGTGAACTGATAGGTTCGGAAATCAGCCTTCAAATGTAACCCCTTCCCCCCTGGTGTGGGTGTCTGTTCGCAGTGTGATTCAGCATACATTAACAGGGAAACGGCCTGATTACCTAGCTTTTAACATTTTCATCAGAACGACAGATTATTTTAGCACTCCAGAACGCTTCCTTGGCCCCCGACAAATGTAGCCGGCAGATAACTATTCAAAGGACCAATTCTCATCTCCCTGAGCAACATCCACCCACGGTTCCCAAACGTATTTTTAGTACATTGCGCTCAGTCTGCAAGCCAGTGTGTGTGTGTGTGTGTGTGACTCAGATAGGCCAACTCTAAACGTTAGGAGGAGATTGGGCGAGGCGGTTTGGATGCTGGCATTTCATTTCAAATCGATCATGGGTTTGCCTGGCAGTATGGCTACAGAATCAGAATGGACATTCAGTTAATATTAAATTATTTATGTACATCGCCTATTTCAAATACTCTGAACTTCATTCTGAATTTTACTTCACTTTGTGGTTTATGTGTCTCTAGGTTTAGGACACCCACAGTGACATAGGACACAGTGACTACAAATGCCGTAGGGTAAGGGTCTGTCACGGTTTTGTAGTGGAGCGGAACCATACGCAGACATTTTGAAATGAAAATGGGTTTAATCCTTTAAACAAACAAACAAACTCTGCACGGACTGTAAACGGAAAATGAAAGGACTAACTTACATAAAACGTTGTACAAATAACGTGTAGAGCATTCACTGTAAAAGAGGAATTAAACAAAGACAAACCGTGAACGTTGTTGAGACAAACAGAACAAAC
>JACXGK010012889.1:0-13674 GCA_016801125.1 Novumbra hubbsi | reverse complement strand
CAGTCATCTAGCCTTTAGAATGAGTCAGGTCCCATAGTTCAGGCAGTCAGGAACAGTCATCTAGCCTTTAGAATGAGTCAGGTCCCATAGTTCAGGCAGTCAGGAACAGTCATCTAGCCTTTAGAATGAGTCAGGTCCCATAGTTCAGGCAGTCAGGAACAGTCATCTAGCCTTTAGAATGAGTCAGGTCCCATAGTTCCGGCAGTCAGGAACAGTCATCTAGCCTTTAGAATGAGTCAGGTCCCATAGTTCAGGCAGTCAGGAACAGTCATCTAGCCTTTAGAATGAGTCAGGTCCCATAGTTCCGGCAGTCAGGAACAGTCATCTAGCCTTTAGAATGAGTCAGGTCCCATAGTTCCGGCAGTCAGGAACAGTCATCTAGCCTTTAGAACACCACAAACACACTGGCTTGTGACTGACTCACTCATATTAATATCTGGATGGCAGAAGACTTCCTACAGCCAAACCAATACTGAGGTTCTGGTTGTTGGTGCTGTTGAAAGCCGGTAGAAGCTGGTATCTGCTACAAAGACTGTCCCCCACCTGGCTAAAGACTGTCCCCCACCAGGCTAAAGACTGTCCCCCACCAGGCTAAAGACTGTCCCCCACCAGGCTGAAGACTGTCCCCCACCATATCGTATCGTCTCCCAAATTTCTGCTTTTTATTACTCAATAAATATTGACATAATGTTTGTTTCTCAGCAATACAATAAATTATGTGTGCTAATAAAGACCAGGAAGAGAGCAATTACTAAGAGGCATTTTAAAGTGCAGAGATTGGTTGTCTCCTGGTTAGGAATAGATTTTAAGAAGCACTACATGGGCCTTGCACCCAAATATAATAATTATTTTTGGGTGATTAGTTGGCCCTTCAGATTCTCTGGCATTGGCCTTTTAGTTGTTCCAAAGGTCAGAACCGAACATTTTGTAAGGCTGCATTTAACCCCAATGTTCCTGCTCTTTGGGACATCTGCCTAAGACATGTCTGAGACCTCATACTTTTTCAACAGTGTGTTTAGTGGGGGTTATTTTGTTGAAATATACATTTTATATAGTATGTCTTATTTATTTCCTTTAACACACTCCTTCTTTTTATTTAATGTTTTGACTTGTCTAATTGTTTTAATGAAAATAAAAAAAGATTGGTCTAATTTGTAAAACGTGGAGAATTCAGTTGAAAAATTTTGGAACTGGGAAATTTCATTTGGATGTTTGAAAGTGAACCCGGCTGGAACAACTGGAATGCTGGAACGGGTAGACTGTCTTGCCAGGCCCGGTGGGACCCTGACCCCCTACTCTGTTTGTGGCCAGGTCTCGTGGCTTTCCGGCAGCATCTCCAGAACCTGGCGAGGACCAAAGGCATCCTAGAGCTGAACAAACAGATGTATGAGCAGATGGGCTCTGGGGAAGACCCGTCCTCCATGGGGGTCCAGGGGACCCACACACGCTTACAGAACCTTCTAAGCCCCATGCTACAGGTCAGTACCAGGAGGGGACAGACACAAACTCTCTCCCACTGACCTCACCAGGGTTAGCCACCAAGCCACTGATCTACCGACAAGGCCCGTTATGTAAGGGTTTGTCCGGGGAGAAGAGGCAGCCAATTGTCCCCCTTGTTGACTGTCCGCCCCTGGTCCTACCGAGTGAATGCAGCCATTGTTATTGAGGGAATACTCCCTGACCATAGTAGCGGCTGGCGCCCAGTTTGAAGAGGAGTGAGAGAGACGAGAGGGAGTGGAGGAGGGGGTGAGGGAGGTTTAAAAGATGGGATATGCAGAGGAAATGGAGATTCAATAGAGAAAAACTAGGACAGACTGAACTGAATGGTGACTCTACCAAGCAGAAAATGCCAGCTGTGTATAGGAGTAGAGCGAGCCAGCTGTGTATAGGAGTAGAACGTGCACGCTGTGTATAGGAGTAGAACACGCTGTGTATAGGAGTAGAACGTGCACGCTGTGTATAGGAGTAGAACGTGCACGCTGTGTATAGGAGTAGAACGTGCATGCTGTGTATAGGAGTAGAACGTGCACGCTGTGTATAGGAGTAGAACGTGCCAGCTGTATATACGAGTAGAACGTGCCAGCTTTATATACGAGTAGAAACCTCTGTGTGCGTATGCGGTCCTGAACTCCTGAACTGTTTTGTGTGTTCAGGGGGAGCCCTCCAAGCATGATGATAACGTAGCTTTATACCAGGGTGGAGCCCAGCCTCTACTGTCCAGAAGACAGAGCCTGGAAACACAGTACCTCACACACAGACTACAGGTACTGACGCACCAACGTCTGGCGCGTCTTCAAATGGACAGGAATACGTGTTTAATTACAATAACAACTGATGACATGACACTTTGACAAGGCACGTGTTAATGGATTGTCACAAAGGTTAACCGCCGCATCGGATTGCTGCTTTAATTCTTCATATTCTCCTCCGTCTCTCCTGCAGAAGTCTGGTGGTATGGCTAGTGTGGGGCCGGCTAGCTGTCAGCTCTTCTGTAAGGAGAATCCTCGGAGTCTAGAGCAACAGTTACAGGAGCACAGGTAGCTACGATGTTAGACACAATATGACAGCGGATATCTCCGATACACACAATATAAGGCACTATATTAGGCACCATGTGACTGCAAATACACAGCCTATTAAATACCATATGACTGCAAATACACACCCTATTAGACACTAAATGGCTGCAGATACCTCAGAAACAACATTCGACACGATGACTACAGAAGACTCCAATACGCCATTAGACACCAAATGACAGCTGGTACTTCCACCCTCCTCTTTTTCCAAGTTGTTTTTATGACCTACATGTTCAGGTTACACCAGAAGAGGATGTTCCTCCAGAAGCAGTCCCACCTTCACGCCTATTTTAACCAGATGCAGATAGTGGAGGGCTCCTATCCGGGGGACCCAGGGGCCCCTCCACAACAGCAGGGGCCCCTGGCCAGAGCTCACCACCACCATCAGCAGCAAGTCAGCTCCCATTCGTCGCCTCCCTTTGCCCACTCCCAGGCCCTCAGCCCCTTAATGGAGCCCAGTGGAGACCTGGTCTATGACCCCTACCTAGTCCAGCACTACTCCCACCTCAGCCCAGGACTCATGCCCCCCGGCCCGGCCGGGCCACTACAGAACCAATCCCCAGAGGCCCTGGGCTACAGTTACCAGCCACAGGACCAGCGGGGCCTGTCCCCCCATGAGGCACTTTATCCAGAGCAATACGAGTTCACCCTGGATTCCCGGCAGCCGCCTGGCCCAGGAGAGGCCCCTGGGGTTGGGTATGAGGGGCTAGCACTCCACCCCGAGCTCCAGGGCTCCTTTCTGGACAGCGAGATGATGGAGACCGTAGACTCGCAGCACGGCTTTGTACTGGTGAACTGAAGCCGGTGGAACCGTGGGGTGAAATCAGTATTACCAACACTTGAGAACCTACACAGCATTACAGTATGTCGTAGATGTGGTGGCATTGGTTTCGGGGTCAAGGTACCAGGTATAGGAGCATTTCTTCTGGGTCGATGGAACTTTTCCTTTTATCAAGTTGTGGCGAGCACCAACCTCAAAACCTTTCTACCAAAATCCTCCCTACCTCCCTTCTGCTCACGCCTCTGCTTCCACCGGGCCGCGTGCCAGGACCAGACCGGATCCGCTCGGTGCGGCAGCCCGCCGGGCCTGGCGTGTGCGGACAGAAGTTCCCACTGTGGACGTGTCACACGTGAGGTGACATCGCTCCGCAGGAGCCTCAAAGCTAACCGCCGCCGCAGCAAGGCTCCCCGGAGAGCTGGGTGTTGCGGGGAGACGTAGCACCGTGTGGACGTTTCCGGAAGACGTGCACAGCGGGACTTGGCTTGCCGAGCACACGGACTGAAACACTATTTTGTATTGAAATAGGACGACTTTCCTGAAGACACGTTGTGTGTTTGACTTAGTAAAAAAAGAAAAAAAAACGTAGTATGACATTAATGCGCGCTTGATAAGTGCAGTATTAGTCAATATTTTATTGTGGCAATATTTTGAAGCAATATATCAGGACGGTAAAGCCGCAAATTGCTTTCTCCTCAGTAGAAAGTAGTAATCACATGAGATTTTCCAGGAGAATTCTGGTCTGATGACTCATGGCTAATACGTCAACAGAGACCTCTCATCCCCGCAGAGACCGTGATGATGTAATCAGGGGATAATCCCTCAACCAATCCCTTCGCTGCGGGTGGAAAGGGGAAAAAAAAGAAAGAAACATGTCATCCAATCAATAGTAGATGAAAAGAAACATGATTTTTAGGCTTTTTTTTTTCTTTCTATAAAATAGATAGATATAAAATGACTTCAGTATACACGGCTCTTTGCTCCAATTGAGGATGGATTCAAGGAGGCCCCAGGCGAATTAGTTGGTTGCACTAATGTTGAGTTAGATGAGAGTTTAATCTCCAGATTGCATCCTTGTACTGTACTTTTGGTATGCAGCTGATGGACCTAATAGTGTTGATACCTGAAACAACTAACATTCAGAGTTTGGATAACTCTAAATACCTACTGGGTTCCTGACGGAAGGTTTTTCCTTTAACTGAGAAAAGGTGAGGACGGAACGTTAGTCACCGACTCTGGATTAATATAGTCAGGTTTCACCGTGGCTCCACTGCAACGAGTTTAGGATGGGAGGAGACATTTTACAGCACTTAAAACTATAAAATCTACTTGAAGAATACAGATTTCAGAAACAATGTACAACTTTTCAAGGAATAATAGGATGAGAAAAACCAATTGGTCAAAGCATAGGCCGAAGCCCAAACTATACCCTATTCCCTAGATAGTCCACTGCTTTAGACAAGAGCCCTATATGTCCTGGCCAACGTAGTATACAATATAGGGAATAGGGTGCCGTTGGGGTAAAAAAGACATGAAATGGACTAGACTACAGGATTGTTTGACTACTGGAGCACTTCCAGAAGGTCAAAAAGTAATGTATGTGGAGGTGAATTACCCTGGTAATGTATGTGGAGGTGGATTACCCTGGTAATGTATGTGGAGGTGGATTACCCTGGTAATGTATGTGGAGGTGGATTACCCTGGTCTGCTGCTGGGAGACCCCAACAACAGACAGGAGAAAGGGTCCCGTTTGGCAAAGCTTTTCCCAGTCAATGGACACAACACATTTTTTTTTTTTTTTTTTAAGAAAGCGCAGAGAGAATAACACTTGGTTATTGGTTGTTCGTTGTGCTTTGTACAATTTAGGGGTTTTGAGTGTTCTCAAGGTCAGACAGTGTTCAGCGTGAATAGTGTTCAGTGTGTGCCTTTTTACTTTCCATTTAAGATTTGAATCTAGCATTACATTTTGGTTTTAATTCCATTAGGTTGTTTTTCAGGAACGAGTAGCCCCAGGTTTTTACCAAGGTACTAAACCAAAGTCCCCTCAGAAGGGTCCCTGCAAAACCACCATGTGGAGGTTGGAGCTTCTTGGTTTTAGCTTCTTGACAGCGCTTTTTTGGTCAATCAGTATATGCCATTTGAAAAGTATTATAGCAATATTTCTCAGTAATAGTTGAAGATATAGAAAATACAGAAGGTTAGTTGTGGATGTGTTTGAGTATCATAATTGCACCTTCTGCTGACCAACACCTGTATTTAGAAAATCAAATTTTATATTTACCTTCATTGATGTTGACCACACATAAGCTAACTTGCTGTTGAGATTAAAAAGTTTTACCGAACAATATGCGTCAGACTATTTCTGCATCTGCTTGTATGTTCTTCAATGATCTATGTACCATATTGTTTTGAATACCGTGACATATATCATCTATATGTCTATGGTTGAATCATAGGCATGGACATACCCTAAAACATGACCGTATTTGCGATTTCATAACCGCAGCTCATAAAGGGACATCAGCAGGTTCTCTCGGGTGCCTGAAGAACCTGTATGGGCCCCAAACAATGAACTGGGAGTGGGAGCCACTCCTTACATTGTGTGGATTCGCTCTAAACATCCAAGGTCTCACAAAGGCCATCAATCATCAGTTCTTCATTTTTAATAAATGTTACTTTAGGGAATCTGGACATTGTTGGCTTTAAAAGGGGAGTTGGTGTTAAGCGTTATTACTGGGTTGACACAGGGTCATTGTCAATGCGAGAGGGTCTGTTGTGGCAGAACTGGACTTGTGTTAATGGTCTGAAAGTGTGTAGAAATGTGCACCCACACTTACCACTCTTACGTGATTTCTAAGGCGCAGAGGAAACCCGGGCCTGTATTCATTCTGATCCAGGAACCCAAACCCCTGGGATACGATGCCAAAGACTAAATCCCTTTGGATCACTTTTAATGTGAGATGCTTTATGGACGCAAGTCTGTATAGATTGTGCATTTGTAGGTCTGACAGGAGTCGTTTTCAGACCCCTCTGCATTGCTGGAGCCCACGCGCTCTTAAGTCAGAATCCCCTTGGGGAGTTCTACTTATAACTGGACCAGTTCCCATTCCCATCGGTGTCTGTCTCGGTTGCTAACGTGATTGTTGTCAACGCAAACACAAGCGTTATTGCGTTAGAGTTTATTGGATTAGTTCAATCGGGGCCTCCATTTCTTGGCTGATGGCTGTGCTGTTGGCTATCTTGGGTATGGATCAGGTGATGAGGCTCCCGGCAACTGAACTGCCAGTGAACCTAGAGGCACCCCATTGTCACACTGTCCTCTGGTTTCTTTACCCAACTTTCCAGTAGTGCAGTTACCAAAGCAGTACAGTGAACCTAGACTATAACGCAGTTAAAGTTCTAGGTTATGTGGAGCTCCAGAGAAGTGGATAATGAGGATGGGGATTTTTACAAAATGACTTTCTTTGGGATCGTAGGCAAACCACCCCTGACGGTTTCTTGGTAAATTAAGTTAGGATTGTTGTCAGATCATGATCAGCAAGTCCACTGTCAATGTAACCGACTTACCTAACAACCACTGCTGTTTGTTGAGATGATAATTACCAAATGGCTTGTTGTAGAAACTCAAGAATATTGTTAAAATAATGCCCCTGCTCTTTTCAATAAAACCGATTGTGGATACCGATATTATAATGTTTAATAATGTGCATATTAATAATTCCTTCATCATGAAAAAGAAAAATGTTAGTGCTATGCAATCCAGAATTGTCTGTCTTTAAATATTTTGAGTAATAATCACTCCTAAAAGCTCCAATAACGGCCAGCCTTTTCAATATCCAGGTCAAGTTCATAACATTTAGAAAAGAATAACACATGAGTCAAGTTAATCCAATTAGGCCTTTTATCCCTTTCTAGGAAGTTACAGCTAGTTGTACCAAAACCATATGTTTTGGTGTGACTACATGCAGTTATGACTAACCTTGTGTGTTCACACATCCGTTACATATTTCTGGACACAATCCATATTCAAACAGAAAGCACTGTTTGGCCTAATGCCAATTCCATTCTCTGAAAGCACAGCACTCGATGAGTATCTGTTTAACCTACTACAAATGTATCCCATTGGGAACAGATCATCTTATTCGCCCATGTACGGCTCTTAAAGCAATCATAAACACTCAACAGATTAAGTGGATCCCCTTAAAAGGTACTTTGTCACTTTGCAATGTTCATCCTTTCTTCTTTTTTTTTTTTTTAAAGGGCATAAGCAATATTAGAGTCTGTCATCTCCAGGTCACTATCTTAGTGCTTTGTGTGTAGGTATATTTTTTTTCCCCAATCACCTATTCAATTATACTCTCTGTAAATTAGAAATCTTATGTTGGCGGTGAAAAAAAGCCATATTGTGGATGTTACAACCAGCGTTCAACACCCCTCTACTCACCTCCATTTTGCACATTTATCTGGGTTCAGTACTTTATTATGTTCTAGAACATTAAAGTTATTGGATATGATGCAGCACAAAACGTGTCGTGGGCTGAGGGCCGTCAGCATGACCACCGGCCTTTAAAAAATGCCAGTAACTGCTTCAAGCCTCGTATCCACACACTTACGCCACATGTAAGAAATCTTAACACAAAGTCTGTTCAAGAAGGTTTTTAAAACTTCCAGATGAGTATTTTAATGATCTGCTGACCACATTCTATTTTCCACTAGGTTTAGTTTTCTTTAGCATTGCACACCTCTCAGTTTCATAATTTCATATGTCGTCTTTGTAACATTTTACACAGCGTCACAACATTATTGGAAACAGGGATGTACACTTTGTGTCCAAAGTTTTGGCCTAAACATAAATTGTGGACACAATGTGGACATGAACAAAAAGATCAAAAACTGCGGGGTCCCCCAAAAAAATTGATGGATTCCTTTTTTTTTTTAGGGCAAATGTACAGTATATATTTCTCGTCACGGTACGCATGTAGAGCAGTAGGGGGTTTGGCTGTGGGCCCAAGTTAAAATTAAAATGCACGTAGGGCACTAGACTTGTCGAGAAGGAAAATAATATTAAAAGATGAAACCAGATCCATGCAGGTTAAACTGATAAGTACTTGACTGGATTTGTTCTCTGCTTGTTGTCACGGCAACAGTCACAGCAGAGTCCAGTTTTATCGGCATTTCAAAGTAGTATGCTCTTAACAGAACCCTTCCAGTTTCATTTTCTTTTCTCTATGGACATCCGGTTTGCATTAAATAAAATGTCTCCTGCCTTGCTTGTTATAGGCAACGTTAATCTGTTTGGCTTGGCTGATGTCGAGGGCGGGGTGGTCTTCCTCGCACCACAATGCCAGTTATCTTCCTCCTTGTGGTCTTCCTCGTCTGTAGTGTCGTTGGCAAACTCAATGATGCAGGTGACGTTGTGCAGAACCCAACAGTGTGTGAACAGGGAGTAACGCAAAAGGCTTCAGATTCAGCCCTGGGAGGCCATAGTTTTAGTAATCATTGAGAAGGTTTTGTCAAAAAAATTATGTCAATAATATTCTGGGTTGCCAGGAGAGAATGAAGGGTTCCTTGCTTTCAGGAGCAGGAATGACTAAGGGCGCCTTCATTTGGTCTGAGGGCGCCTTCATTTGGTCTGAGGGCGCCTTCATTTGATCTGAGGGCGCCTTCATTTGGTCTGAGGGCGCCTTCATTTGGTCTGAGGGCGCCTTCATTTGGTCTGAGGGCGCCTTCATTTGGTCTGAGCAACTCTTCTTTGCTTTCTCTGGTCCATGTTCAGTGCGCAAAATGATGGTCTGGGGAGGCATATCTTTGGAGGATCGCGCAGACCTCAATGTGCTAGCCTACAGTACCCTGACTGCTGTTAGGTACCGGTATGAGATCCTCAGGCCCATCGTCAGACATTACGCTGGTGTAGTGGACCCTGGGTTCCTCCTGGTGCAGGAAAATGCACGGCCTCGTGTGGCCAGAATGGGTGGGCAGTTCCTGAATGAAGATGGCGTTCATCCTATTGACTGGTCCTCACAATCACCAGGCCTGAATCCAATTACAACCCTCTAGGAAGTTATGCATTGCTGCTTACGATGCTGTCAAGTAGCCCCACAGACTGTCCAGGGGCTCGCTGATGACCTGATCCAGGTAAATGGCACAATATGGGTCCAATAAGGAGGACAAATTCGCCCCATAAGCTGTTCACACGGGGCAGATTTTAGGCATACAAACATTAATTAGGCTGAACGATTAACATTACAATGAACTTCACAGGGCGGTAAAAGTTAAGGGTAGTAATAGGCTCGGTTTTCCTTTCAAAGTAAGCCAGGGCTGAATTTACTAAATATGGGCTGAGCGGCCTTAACTGGGACACAGTGGACAAATACCCTGATGAATAATCTGCAGATGAAATGGAGCCCTGAGTGCAGGCAACATGGGATCAATATGGTCACTGGGTAGCCTACTCAAAACAGTGTGCTAGATAAAAAGGACGGTGCTCAGTTTTGATGGTAGAATGGCTTTGGGAGATAACAAAAGCTTGTTTCTGTCATTCATTTTTCACAAGGAGAGAAAGCAACTAGAGGGCATCTCTCCCCTAGTGAGGGGAAGTACATTTGCTGATACTGTCATCATCAGTTACTTTATCTAGTTTCAAAGGAGCCTGCTGCATTGTTTTCATGCTACCAACATTTTCTGCAGAAATGACTGTTTGACACCTTAAAATCCAAGAAATTACATGAATAAATACTCAATTTGGTAGTGCCATGCTTTCTAACAAATAAGAATATTACACCAAAACAAACATTTTAAAATGTCCTGTTTAATTGTTATTCACAAGCCCTTTAGCTCTCAACATCAATCTGTCAGGCAATCCAATGCAGAGGATTATTGCATAAACCTCTAAATTGTACAACATCCAGCTGTGACCTCTTTGGTCCAGGCTTCCTATCATGCCATTAAATCCCACTCACTTCCCGTGTTCTGTGTGCTGGTGAGGCAGTGTTATGCTACCGTGTGACGTAAAGACTGCAACCTTTGCCTAGCGCGTGTTACAGTGATGAACTATAATCTGGGGTGTCAAGTGGCATGACTTGGTTATGTATTCTAATGGAGATTTCAAAAGCATCGTCGTTCTCTTGACGTCTTATCAGACAGGTCCGTTTTGTGCTACGAGCCCCGGAGATGACAAGGAAAAATAAGAAATTGTAAAGTGCCAGCTCGTTTTATAGCTCGCACGCACGCTTCACTACGGTGCAATGCTGCCCCAGTGCCCAGCTAACTGCAGTTCGGTGCTCAGTTAGCTCCGGCAATATCCTAATTGTGTATTACATATCGCATAGTGTTTTAATCATTGAAAGTACCAAAATTGCACAAACCGGTTTCCAAGAAATGCTAAGAAAAACAGAATGCAATGATGTGCAAATCACTTATTGCCTTTATTTCATTTAAAATGTTTCAAATTACAAATGCATATTAAATGTTGATATATGCCTTTTTTGAATAATGTTAGTAAGCTAATGTTAGAAATAATGTCTTGAAGACAATACGCGGGTCAGGTGGAACTTCCACAGGCCAGTGAGGAGCATAGCTCCATGGCTGTCATGGTTTTTAACCATTAAACAGATTTATCTGTGGCAATGTTAGTGACTATCTATCACTATCGAACCGATGGTGTTGTTTTCTACTTATTAACCCACACAAAACCTTTTCTTAGTTATTTCAGCAGGGTACTGCTCATTCAATCCGGCACCTCGTTCCAACGTTATATTTACAGGATCTGGCTTAACTTTTTAATCCATTTACAAATTAAGCGCCGAGCAACATGTTTCAGAAAAGTTGGGACAGGGGCATGTTTAATTCATTGCATCTCCTTTTCTTTTAACAATACTCCGTGAACATTTGGGAACTGAGAAGAGCAATACTGTCGTTTTCAAAGTGTTTTCAAATTTGTTTCATAATGCGCCAGATGTTTTCAATGGGTGGCAGGTCTGGAATGCAGGAAGGCCATATTAGCACACAGACTCTTACTACAGAGCCATGCAAGTTGTAATACTTCCAGAATGTGGTTTGGCATTTCCTTGCTAAAATAAGCAAGGCCTTCCACAAAAAGACATTGTTAGGATGGCAGCATATGTGGCTCAAAAAACCTGTATATATTGTTGAGCATTCCCAGATGGTCAAGTCACCCTTGCCACATGCACAAATGCACCCCCATACCATCCCGGATGCTGGCTGCTCAACTGTGCATTAATAACGAGCTGCGTGGTCCCTTTTCTTTTTAGCTCAGAGGACGCGGGGTCCATGATTCCCCCAAAAATATTTCTAATTCAAATATGACAGTTTTCCACTTAGACTCAATTTATTTTAAATGAGCTCTGGCCTGGATCTTGTTTTTATCAGTTTTTTATCTCACAAAAAAATGGTTCCTTACATTTCTATCAAATATGTTCTGGGGTTTCCTAGACACAGTATAGTATTAGACTTGAAGTACTTTGAAAAAGCCTAAACTGAGAATCATTTGAGAGCTTTAGACTTAGGGATAGTTCACCCAAATTACATAATGATTTACTTTTATTTGCTAGAAGATGGTATCTGACCATTTAATGTAGTCATTGAGCCTAAAAAATTTATCTCAGTGAACATAGTATATCAAAGGTTTTTTTCCCACCTAACTCTGAACAGCAGTAGAGACAGAGATGACCTGAGGTATGAAGTATAAGAAACATTTGGCTCCCGTCCCTTTTCTCTGGATGATTCCCTGTTGCAAAAACAACCCAGTGGTTATTTATATTTCATCTCCAGAGCAGCTGACATTCCATAATGCATAAACATGGGCAGGAACATCTGAAAACAATTGACCAAAATGGGTCTCCATGGTTGGGCTGGAGGTAGCTGGGTTGATCACTGAGTGAGCTGTGCAAACACACTTTGAAGCACGGACTCATGTGGATAGATAGGCCACCAGGTCTGCACATGGCCCAGACCTTGATGGACCTCTGTGGAGAGAGAAGGGAAGTACCTGGCTTGATTCTAGTGCAGTTTAGAGGGCCAGCGGCCCATCTGGTCGTTCATTAGATCAGAGATTTAATTCCTGGCCTGGTTGTTGGGATTATTGTTTGTTATCAGGGGATGATTTTGACCTGGTGGTGGGTAAACTGCCAGGCCAATCAATTACATGATCTAATAAATTGATCAGTTTATTAACTAGAAGCCCTTGAGGCTCATCATTGAATTCAGCAACCACGGGATGTTAGACTAGAACTTGCTGGTGTCCTGGGTGGTGCGGTTGTCTCAGGTAGTAGCTTGCATTGTTGAGTTGTTCACCACAGTCAAGGTTGGAGCCTTAACTTTGCCACTTGCAGATACGTTTTGCCGGAGTTGATTCTTTGGGGTAGTGGATCTTTTCACAGTTATCACTCGGGGCGAGGGATGGCACTCAGGGCAGGGCACACTCTTGTTGACCCCCCTCTCAGGCGGGTTGGCTGTCCAAACCTGAGGTCATAAATCACGTTAGTCCTTAATGGATGTCGTCTTTTATTCAGGTGAACACTTGATCCAAGTCAGGTTTAGGACATAATGACTACTTAACGACTCGCCATTATTCCTTCACCTTGTCATTTTCACAGACCGGTAGCCGTCATTTAAAATGTCATTAATTCACTTCATGATTAAAGTGCAGTTCTATTCACATTTTCAACATGTTGTTGTGTCATAGTCTGTAACTGTGTAATAGTTAAATTAAAATGTTTAAATATATATGATAAATCTACACACAATACCCCATAAGGACAGATCGACATTTGTGACAGTTTATTGAAAATAAACAAAAATCTCTCGTACATGCATCCTGTGTCTTTCTTAGAAATCTCTAGAACTTGCATCCACTATGCCACGACTTGGAAATACGCAAGTTTCTTTACAAGGGTCCACACTACACAGTGCCTGTCAGAAAAACCACAAAGCCATTCAGGCCAAGGACATTTCTGTAGACTTTTGACAAAGAATTGTGTTGCTGCATAGAACTGGACATTTTGTTAGGCTATTGAGCAGCAATCATCTCCTGAGTGACTAGGATAGCAAGACAAATGGTGAATTATAATAATTTTCAAAGTGCACTATTCTTTGAGAAACTGTTTATGACCCTTATTCAGAATTTCCTCATGCCAATTGTAAGAAATACATGAATGCATTCCAATTAGGCCATGTTAATGCAGTATCAATTCCAAAACAATCATCCCTTCCTCCCTCACCACACAGTGCCTTGCTGCACCTCCCATCTGCACAGACTACATCTATTAAAGTGAGTCAAGACCAAGACTGTGGGGGGGG
>JACXGK010012888.1:0-13647 GCA_016801125.1 Novumbra hubbsi | reverse complement strand
CAGTCTGTTTAACTAACATTCCAATAAGAAGGTTATTCTGAGTATCAGTCTGTTTAACTAACATTCCAATAAGAAGGTTATTCTGAGTATCAGTCTGTTTAACTAACATTCCAATAAGAAGGTTATTCTGAGTATCAGTCTGTTTAACTAACATTCCAATAAGAAGGTTATTCTGAGTATCAGTCTGTTTAACTAACATCCTAATAAGAAGGTTATTCTGAGTATCAGTCTGTTTAACTATCATTCCAATAAGAAGGTTATTCTGAGTATCAGTCTGTTTAACTAACATTCCAATAAGAAGGTTATTCTGAGTATCAGTCTATTTACCTTACATTCCAATAGGAAGCATACTCTGAGTATCAGTTTATTGAACTTACATTCGAATAGGAAGATTACTCTGAGCATCAGTCTATTTAACTATAGTTCCAATAAGAAGATTATTCTGAGTATCAGTACACCAGTACAGGCAGTACAGGCACCACAGGCAGTACAGGGAGTAGAGGGAGTACAGACAGTACAGGCAGTACAGGCAGTGCAGTACATGCAGTAAAAGCTGTAAAGGCAGTACAGACAGTACAGGCAGTGCAGTACAGGCAGTAAAAGCTGTAAAGGCAGTACAGGCAGTACAGGCAGTACAGGGAGTACAGTACAGGCAGTAAAAGCTGTAAAGGCAGTACAGACAGTACAGGCAGTACAGGCAGTGCAGTACATGCAGTAAAAGCTGTAAAGGCAGTACAGACAGTACAGGCAGTGCAGTACAGGCAGTAAAAGCTGTAAAGGCAGTACAGGCAGTACGGGCAGTACAGGGAGTACATCTTTGATGGCGGGGAGCTGGACACCAATGATGCGCTGGGTGGTTTTCACCACCCGCTGCAAGGACTTCCGGTCAGCAGCAGAGCACCCATTGTACCAAACTGTGGCACAGTTAGTCAGGATGCTCTCGACTGTGCAGCGGTAAAAGTTTACCAGGATGTTTGTAGATAGGCGGGCCTCCTTTAACTTCCTTAAAAAGTACAGGCACTGCTGCTGCTTTTTTACCAAGCTTGAGGTGTTGAAGGACCAGGAGAGGTCCTCGGAGATGTGGACACCCAGGAATTTGAAGTTGGCCACTGTTCCACCGTGGTCCCATCAATGAGGACTGGGGCATGGATGCAGCCTTTAGACTTCCTGTAATCCTCAATCAGTCATTTGGTCTTCTTGGTGTTGAGGGCCAGGTTGTTGTCTGTGAACCAAGCCACAAGGTACTTGACCTCCTCTCTGTAGGCTGACTTATCGTTGTCGCTGAACAGGCCAACGACCGTGGTGTTGTCAGCAAACTTGATGATGGTGTTGGAGCTGTGCAGAGGGACGCAGTCATGGGTGAAAAGAGAGTACAGGAGTGGGCTAAGCACACAGCCCTGTGGGACACCAGTGTTCAGGGTCAGGGTGGAGGAGGTGAGGTTATCTAACCTGACAGACTGGAGTCTGTTGGTAAGAAAGTCCAGAGTCCAGTTGCAGAAAGAGGGGTTCGATATAATATCGCGCTCAACATTGCAAATTCAAAATATTGGTGGGATATAATACAAATCGCAAGGAACAAAATATAAAGTGAAAATGACTTTGGCAACTGAACTGGTGATGTCAAGGAGATTGTCTTGCACCTTCACCTTACTGTCAATCTATAGCCAATGTCCGTGTTACGTTTTAAATTACACAATAAATCGACCTGCTCACAAAACCCAAATATCACTAAATAAAACAAGTGACATTTAAAAGAACAAAGGAAGAACATAATTCTAACCCTCTTTTATGTATATTTTCAATTAGGTAAATAGCAAACATTCCGAAATGGCTATGTAATTACATTTCTAGTGGTGCAGGGGTTAGAGTGTACTGATTACAAACCCAAGGTTCATGGTTCAATTCCAATTTAAAATTTACTTTTACGCTTCCGCAACTTTCCAATTGTCCCCAGTGTTTGGAGTAACCCTAATTGCTGCTTGCAGCTATATGTATTATTATTATTATGTTGTACACTAAAACGTGGCAGAGAAAATAACGCATTATAAAATCTATAGAATGCGTTTAACATAATAGCTTAACCTTAATTTTCAATCATCTCCCTACTACATGATAGGCAGGACAAGGAGGAGCTATTAACATTACAATGTTTGAAACATTCATGTAAAATCACCTGATATGAAAATGAGCAATTGAATGGGTGTGTGTAATTAGTGAATACTCTAGGTTAGTCTTAGGGAATTGTATTGTGCTCAGGGTTTCTTTGTTTCTTTGCTTGAGCTAGTAAAGCTAGTAAAGACCACGTCGCGAATCAATAGATTTGGTCTCAAGTCAATCCGCTAACATGTCTGGCGGAGCTCACAAGTTTGGTTCCCTGAACATTGAACGCTGACTTTCTCCTTTTCGCAAACGCATAACAATATTGTCCGCTAACCGCTGACCAGCGGCCTACTTTCATCTTTCCATAAATAGGGGTGTGCGTTCAACATATATTTTGTTTGCGGCTACCCAGAATTTAATGCCAAATGTGTCCGGTTTATCGGCCATTTATTGTGTAACGCAACACCGCGCCTTGATGGGGAAAGTTGTTAATTTACAATTACGTTCTCACTGCACTGGAAACAAACCTAAAAACAGGGAACAAAAGTCGCTGAGATTACAAAGCATAATATAACATATTTGGCAACTGAACTGGCAATGTCAAGGAGCTTGTCTCGCGAATCAATAGATTTGGTTTTAAGTCGCTAACACGCCTGGCAAAGCTCACAAGGACATTGAACGCTGACTTTACATCTCCTTTTCGCAGTCGCATAACAATATTGTCCGCAACTCTCATTTCTCCATAAATTGCGTTGTGCATTCAACATGTATTTTGTTGGCGGCTATTCAGAATTGAATGCCAAATGTGTCCGGTTTATTGGCCATGTATTGTGTAAAGCGACACTGCGCCTTGTTCATCTACTACAGTTATGTTCTCACTGCACTGTTTTTCACAAAGTATCGAATACCTCTAATATCATTGCAAACGCATCATTCACAAGACGGGCAGTCCTTGTTGTCCTATCATCAAAGCGCAGATATCTCAGAATTTTTTTATTTTAATTTCGGTCGACCAATAATAATCGCGTTTCATACTTTTACCGCCAGTAGCATCTCTCAAATAAATAAGATCCACGAATGCTTTTAGTTCGGCATCTGTCAATTTGAACTTTCCTGCATTATTTCGCTCAGCTCCCGCTTTCGTGTATTTTCGAACGCTTGTCCAGATGTCTGTGTCAATCAAACACTTTAGACTTTTAATATTTTCATATGTAATATTATTAGGGTTATGCCATCAGGAATAATCCTATTTTAACTGTAGGTTTTATTATTATGGTCACTCCGTCATGTATCTTTTAAAAATACCTAACATTCTGAAATAGTCAAATAATTAACTTTGCTGGTGGGGCAGTGGTTAGAGTGTACCGATTGTAAACACAGGGTTCATGGTTCAACTCCCTCTGTCTGCTGCTGCTTAAAATTTGCTTTTACACTTCCGCATTTTGCGTATGCTTGCGGTACACATGTATGTCAATTTTCAAATTGTCCCCAATGTTGTGGAGTGACCCAAATTACTGCTTGCAGCCATATGTATTATTATTATTATTACTTTCTACATTTTAATTGAATACCACTGATCTATATATTTATACACTTTAAAGATTTATTTTTTATAAATAACAGAAGACTCGTATACGGGAGCACTTGCGACACCTGCTGATAGAAAAGAGAATTGCAACCATGGAATGCAGGAATAAAAATGTCAGAACGCGCAATTTAACATTGAACAGGAATGAATTAGCCTTAAATCAACTTTTCCCAGGGTGATTTTGACAATTCAAAAATACTGGGTGATAAATCACACATATTTAGGAAAAGTAAAAAAAAGCAGGGTCCTAGAATCTGATCGAGACCGAAGATATAATTTTTTCCTCTTCACTGGGTATAATTTGCCCGCTCTGGTGCTTCTAGTGTTAAAGCATGTGGAGACAACCGCTTGGGACAGTGACAGGCTCTCCCTGTCAAAGCGGGTGTAGAAGGTGTTCAGCTCGTTCGTGAGTGAGACATCAGTGGCTGAGGGGGTGGGGTGTTTAGGACGATAATCAGTGATGGCTTTAATGCCCTGCCACATGCGTCGAGGGTCAGAGTTGTTATGGAAATGCTCCTCAATCCTCTGTTTGTGGGCGTGTTTGGCCATCTTGATGCCCCTTTTCAGGTTGGCCCTGGATGTGTTTTAGGCCTCCGTTCGTCCAGATCTGAAAGCAGCATCACTTGCCTTCAGCAGCAGTCAGACCTCTTTGTTCATCCAAGGCTTCTGGTTGGGGAAGGTCTTTATTTGTTTATAGGTGGTGACATTGTTGGTGCAGGTTTTATGATTATGCATATGTATCAACGTCAATATGGGAGTCAGTGGTAGCCTGAGTGGCAAACAAACTCCAGTCTGTCTGTTGAAACTGGTGCTGTAGTGATAGTCCGACCTCTCAGGCCACACTGTGACTGTCGTCACTGTGGGTTGCACACACTTGGTGATGGATAAATACTTGGGAAGCATGAGAAGTGATAGGTGATCAGACTGACCCAGGTGGGGGAGGGGGGTGGCTTTGTAAGCCTCAGGAATGATGCTGTACACGTGGTCTTGTGTATTGTCTCCCCTTGTGGGGCAGGAGACATTTTGAAACAATTATAAACTAATTCCTTTCCAATGTAAATATATGACATAAGCACTTTTCGTAGTTTACACAAAAATGTGTTTTATTTTCTTTGAGAGGTTGATAATGAAAAGACCTTGGGCCAGTTTCACAGACACCGTCAAAGCTTAGTCCTGGACTAAAGACATCCTGCTCAATGGAGAGAAAAACGTCCCCTAGGTGATCATTTCATGACCGTTATGGATCTGCCTGCACCTAAACGTAACATTTGAAGTCATCAAACTCAGAACTTGAAATGTCATTTGAATCCAGGTTGTCACAATGGCAATGGCTGTGGCTGATGTTGAATGAAGGACAGCACACTGTTTACAAACTTTCCAAGGACACTAACCAATAGACATGTGTTGGTCATTTGAAACTAGGCCATCCAAGCTATTTTCCTTTCTTAATTTGTTCTTCCTGTGATACTGTAACAGTGATGGAATTGAAGACAATCTACACCCTGCCTCTGGAGGTAGCCCCCTTTGTGACGGTCGGCGTGTGAAAAGGAACAGGATCAATTCGCAGGTGAGTTCAAAACCGTTCGGTTTATTAACAAACCAACTCAATGAAGCCTCGTAAGGCGTAATGAAAAAGGTAGGCGTGCTCGCGGGCACGGAAAACGGTTCAATAGAAACAGCATTTCTTATTCCTTGGATACAGAGTACGTAGTACTGATACCACACAAAACAGCAACAATAACACACATGGAGACAAGACACACAGGGGTTTAAAAACCCAGCTGATTGAGCACAGGTGAAGGGGATCAGGGAAGGGTGCCTTCACAGGACATGGGAAACAGGACAAACATACATGATGGCACTAGAAGGCCGGCGACGTCGAACGCTGGGGAGCCACGCGCCCGGAGGTGGGCCCACCACCAGGAGGCGACGTGACGCCCTTGAACATATTTTATTCCCTTTATATATTTTATCAATGACAGAAAGACGTCAGGCTGTGAAGATTGCCAAGAATACCTTTTCCTTACTGACTCTTGTCACAGTTACATGTTGAATCCAACTCCCTCACTACATCACACCAGTTTCGTTGATTATTGCCCTGTTGTCCCTCATCACTGGCCCTATTTAAGTTCCTGCTTTCCCACTGTATCCTGTTGGTCTTGGTTCCCCAAATGTAACAGTGTGCTGTATGTGTATGTATTTTAGTTTCGGTTTCATCATGTTTTGGTTTACTAACTGTTCCTCGTTGTTCCTAAGTAGGAATTGCGGTAGTCTAAACAAAGATATTCAGTTTCTGAAAGTGGCTTGAGTAAAATTGGAATTAAGTGGACATATTCCCGTGAACCCAGAAAAGTGTACGTTTTGTATGGACCTCAATGCTGCGCTTGGGTCCTGAATCCATCCTTCAACGTAACACTCTTAACACTGGAGACACTTAACACAAGCTTAACAAAGACACCAAAGTTGTAGGGCCTGATAACCAATGGAAAGGGACAGCAAACTGGCAATGTGGTGCCAGGACCAAAACCTCTCCCTATTTTAACCCAAAGCTTAAAATGCAATATATGTGAAGACTGGCAAAATACATACATTCTCATTACTGCTGCCACCATACTCATGTTCACTATTTATTTATATATGTATTATTATCATGTCTGTGTTTAAAAATAACAATAACTGTATACTTAATTTACTCTATTTTAGGGATTAGAATTTCAAAAGCTCCCCATTCCTCCTCTGTGTGATGTGGAGTTGTAACATTTGGTACATAGGTCCGCCTCCGCATAGTGAACTCATGTGCCTCTAGGATCAATGAAGTCTGTCATGATGGATTTTATGCTATTTAGAATTTTCTGAAAAACACCTAAATCTCTTCTCCTCTGGGACAGAATGTCTGCACATAACTTGACATGATGCATTTCCGAATGAGGTTCTTTCAACACTTTTCCTGACTATTGAATGTTACCCACCACTTGTCATCTGGGTGGGTTCTAACACATACATTCCTATAAATCCTGCATAGGAACTTGAATCCTATTAAAACTTGTTGAACATGTTCACAACATTAATAGGACACCACGTGTGCAAGCACAATCATTTTCATGTCTCCTAAACATCGAGTGGGTAAATATTTTATGCTCAGGTATAAAGTTATACACGTCTAGCTAAAAGCACAGTTTTTTTTGTATGAAGATGGTGGATTTGCAGAGGACTTTTTTATGCATATTATGTTGTCTTAGGCTTTTGGAAAAAAAAGCTTTTTAAGAAGTATGCAGGTTGGTTCTAGAGTAGTATCATTTTATAGTATGGAAACTCATAAAATAATTAAAAAAATACACAGAAGACTAATTGCATTATCTTTTCATTGTTTATTTGTGATGATTTGAAAAGTGGGCTCAGAAGTAAAGGAGCTAATTATGTCTCATTTGCCTTGATGGTGGCATGGTGCGTGTACTGCTGAAACCCAGAACCACTGCATGGAGTTTTCAGTTGTTTAGTGGTATTATTGTCAGGGAATAAGCAAGTAAAGATTTTGTCTCCATCCCTTTTGAATACTGATTACTAGAAAAAGTCAAGTTGATATGACATTTCTATATGCTTTGCCATAGGACAAAAAATATATATTTTATTCAGTATGTTTTACTTAGATTAATATTAGCAGTTTAAAGACAAACGTTTGGTTATTCTATAATATTTTGCATGGCTACAACGTGCTATCACATGTTCACATATTATCTAGGGCTCCTTATGACATCTGTGGGGCTGCATCATACACCACTATAAATGAAAAGCCTAGTAAATGTGAATAAGTTTGCTAAATCTCTAAAAGAACGGTGGTAAATAGTGTGTGACGACACTATAATATATATTATATTCTCACTCTTTATATCCCTCCCTTTCTAGTCCTTTCCCCCTCACACCCCCTCTCTGTCTCTCTATGGGGTAGGGGAGCGATAAATTAAAGTGGGGAATTACTGCTAACTGTTGGAATAAATTAAAGTGCTTTTGCATCTGTAAACACAGTCTGACTGCGTAATTACTGCACACTCCCACTGAGAGACCAGGGAGGGAGGGATGAGGGAAGAAATGTTGTTGGAGAGAGGGAGGAAGGTGGGGGGGGGCATTAAGGGGGAGCTGTCATGGGCCTCATGAGTGTAAAGTAGATTGACTTACTAACTTTGTTTATCTTGTTGTTGAGGGTAAATTAAAATGATCTGTATAATTTTGTTGATTTATTTGAGCATGCATACAAAGCTTCTGTGCCGAAGTGCAACTTTGCTAAACGTGAAGTCATACTGTCTTCTTCATGTGAGTTATGTCTGGTGTGAGATCACGATAAAGACAGTGATTTTTGGTATCAGTACTTTACAGTTCTGAATTGCTAAGACACAAAACCCCATTCTCGGAACTCAATTCTCAGTAGCCTAAACCAATTTGTCGAATCAGTCACTCTTTAAGGCAAGACCTTAAACACATTCAGGTAGTTAGCCACCATTTGCAAATTGCTCGATCTGAAAGTGTGATTTCGAGAACAGAGTGTTTGATTTTGACAGAAGAGTCTGGGGTTTTGTAAATGTAGTTTGAAGATTTTGTTGTTTATAGAGTTTTGAGAAAAGGTGAAGGTTTCAAGAAATGTGGTTTAGCAAACTATAACACATTACAGTTTTTCACAATTGCTAAAACACATGTCTTGAAAGCTTCACCCATTTTCTCAAAACTAAAACACAAAACCAATTCCTCAAACTACATTCACAAAACAGCAAGTAATACATAATTGAATGTCTTAATACCAGCAGTGGCATAAAAATGTAGTAATCCACTATGTAGTAAACCCAATGAAAATCCCAATGAATGAAAGTCACATTACAATTAACTAAAACATACCTACTTTATAAAAAAAGTCAATGAGAAATTAATTCTTCCTGCATCCGTGTTTACCATTTTACAACACAAGTTAATCACAGTGTGAAATGTGATTTTGTGAGTGAGAATGTGTTTATAGTTTTGCAAACAGAGTGAATGTAATTTGCAAATGGTGTCTAACTACCTGAATGTGTTTAAGGTTTTGCCAAAAGAGTGACTAATTCGACAAATTGGTTTGAGCCACTGAGAATTTGGTTCAGAAAATGAGGTATAGTGTTTTAGCAATTCAGATAAACTGTAATGATGACAGTGACCCAAATAAGATATATGTCATGTCCTGGCTGGGAGCCCCTAGCCTACTCTATGTTTTGGGGCTCGCAGTCAGGGCATGCCACCTAGAGAGGCCTCTGGCCCTCTCTATGCCGCTGTGGGCTCCCCAGTCAGAGCAGCTGTGTTCAGTTGACTCTGATTGGGGAGCCTACTTAGGTTAGGCTACTGCCACACATTAGGTGTGGTTGATTGTTTGTTCTGTGTATCACAACAACGTTCACGGTTTGTCTTGTTTTATTCCCTTTTCATGTGGATACGCTACACCTTTCGTTTCATTAGTTTGCTGTTTGTTTCATGTATATTTAACGTTCCGTTTGTATGCTGTTTACTCCAGCACCTTTTGTCTCGTTAGCTGTGTAGTTCGTTTTTCGTGTTCTGTGAAATAAATCACCATTTTGTTCAAGATGTCTGCTTTTGGTTTCGCCATGCACAATAGCCGTGATAATATAGGACCATCAGGCTGACGAGATGGGGAGAAATTGATGTAGAATGTGAGCTGAAACAAGGCCAAGAAGAAATCAACTTCACACTATACATACAGTAACTACACATGTCACCAACGCATCTTAATTGCATCAATACAGATTATGTAGGAAGAAACCCAACGGGGACCAGGCGTGTGAGGACAGAAGGGGAGGGGGTCAGAGAGTAGACATGGTGGAACTCTTATCAGTGCTGAGTTGATTGAGGGGCTGTACGGCCTGATAGTTGGTGAGCAGCACTGGCCTTAGGCTTCCCTATGTATAATACCCCACACCTCGATTCACACCCTCCCACACGCACTCCAACCGTACATGCCCACACACAGAGGCTCATTAGCCAGTGCAAACAGGTCCTGCGCCAACCAGCTATCAAGTCCTGGAGCCTGGCTGTTACCTTTTGGGAGAGCTTATTTAGAAGCACATATAGATATTATATAAAGTTATATATCATGGCTCGTTTGGGTTCTGGTGTTAATGTGTCTTAATGACTTTTCCTGATGTTTTATTGTAACTTCACTTTTCTCAGTCTCTCATACTCTACTACCACCCCATCTCCAGCTCTACCTTTCAAATCCTGTCTCTTCTCACTCGGTACGTCTCTCTCTCGCTCTCGCTCGCTTAATCAGACACACTGTATCCCTTGGAAATGATCTCCTCTCACTTTTCTCAGTACTTCAATAATTAACACCATGGTTCTATGCAAGTCTGCTTTCAGCAAAGCCCAGGAGAACATGACAGACAGATGGAGATGGAGAGAATGAGGCACGTATAACTATTAGCATGACCAGTAACCATCAAGTCATTACTGAAATCTTTATTGTTTATTAAATACGTGCTGTTGCAATATAACTGTCATCTCTGTTCAGATCCCATTCCCTTGGAACAGAGAATATACTCCTCATTCAGTGTCCATCAGTCAGTTTGCTTGCATACAGTGCATTGTGAAAGTCTACAACAACGTTTGCACAATCTTTTCATTCTGCTGCCTTTAAATTAAAAAGGTTTTAATTTGGGTATGAATACCTTTCATGTCAATACATCCTCAGTTTTTTTGGTCAAAATGTCTCAAGGTCAGTACATTTAGTTGGGAGTCATTGATGGGTCAAAATTGATTCAAACCTTCTCTCTGCCTCTCAAGAACACTTCTTGCTAACAAGCATTGGTCAATACTGAAGCCACTTTTTCAAAACTCTCCACACATCCTGCATTATCAACATGCATCTTGTCCAAACAGTTACCGTTTTTTACAATCGTTATGCCAATTTTTTCAATACTTTTAACAATTTTACACACCAACATACCTACAACACACAACTGGCAAAACGGTTAATTTCATGCTCAAAATCACACATTGTTAACTAAACTCCAACACAAAATGTCAAAATACAATAATACACTAACACAACACACATGTTCTCTTCCCACAGGAACATGTAGTCAATCATAGCACAAGTTTCTTTTGAAGCCTCTTTATATTTTTGTTTTGTTGGGTTTAGTAAATGCATGCATTTTATTTATTTTGCTGCAGAAATTCAGTACAAAAAATAAATCTCAGAGTAGCTTTATGGAATGCACAATTAATTTAAAAAAAGGATTGCAGCAGTAGAGGATTTATTTGGAACAGAACATTAATGCAAGATAACAAAAGTACGCAGTCAGACACAGAAAAAGCCATAGAAGAAAATATATATTTTTGTAAAGTTATCTTCTAATCTCCCCGATCTTTTGCATTTGGCCACATGTTCTCATCCACATCATACCTGTTATCTTCTCTGGCAAGGCATCTTGGGAAACATATTTTACCATGCCTTATCCACCCCTGGCAGTGTTCAGCTGTGATGTCTTGGCATGCAGCATCCATTGCATCCAGGAGGTACATTTGGTCCTGCGGACGATGGTAAATACCTTCCATCTCCAGGCTGAGAAAAACTCCTCAATGTGGTTGAGGAAAGGGGAGTAAGGGGCAAGGAAAAGAGACATAATCTTTGGATGGGCGTCAAAGCAGGCTGTGACTGTGACACACCCATGTGTGATCACATGCAGCGGGTGAAATAAGTATTGAACACGTCACCATTTTTCTCACTAAATATATTTCCAAAGGTGCTATTGACATAACATTTTCACCAGATGTTCGTAACAACCCAAGTAATCCATACATACTAAGAAACCAAAACAAATAAGCCCCGAAATTATTCAAGAAAGTATTCAACACGCTTACTGATATTTATTTAATACTTTAATACCAACAAAAGCCTTTGTTGGTAATGACAGATTCAAGACACCTCCTGTATGGAGAAACTATTCACATGCATTGTTTTGGTGTGATTTTGGCCCATTCTTCCACACAAACAGTCTTCAAATCTTGGGCCTTTTCTATGAATCTTGATCTTTAGTTCTTTCCATAGATTTTCAATGGGATTTAAATTCACTCTTGTTTCATCTTCATCATCCTGGTAGATGGCAGCAGATTTGGGTCAAGAATGTCTCTGTAAATTTGCCCATTCATCCTTCCTTCAATTATGTGAAGTTTGACCACACTACATTCTCCCAGTATTTCACAGGCTTTTCCAAATGTTGTGCAGCAAACTTTAAAAAAGCTTCAACCTGCTTTTCTTTCAGCAATGGAGTCTTGCATGGTGAGCGTGCATACAGGTCATGGCGGTGGAGTGCATTACTTACTGTTTTCTTTGAGACAACAGTACTTGCTAATTCCAGGTCTTTTTGAAGCTCTCCACAAGTGGACCTTGACACTCAGACAACTCTTCTGATTATTCTTTTCACTTCTCTACCAGAAATCTTGCGAGGAGCAGCTGGTCAAGGCAAATTTATGGTGAATTATTGTCTTTCCACTTCCGTATTATGGCCCCAACAGTGCTCACTGGAACATTCAGAAGCTTAGAATTGTGTCTGTAACCAATGCCATTGTTATGTTTTGCAACAATTAGGTTGCAAAGGTCTCCAAACAGCTCTTTGCTTTTACCCATCATGAGATGTGTCTTGTGTGACATCTTGGCAATGATACCTTTTTGTAGGCCATTAGTTGGGACTGAACCAGCTGATTTTAATTTGCACTGACAAGGGGCTGGATTGTTTTTTAATAACTGATAGATTTAAGCTGTTGTCTTGGTATCCATGCCTTTTTGCACCACCCTTTCATGTGTTCAATACTTTTTCCTTGTGTCATTTCACATTACACATAAGTTAATTACTGAATGTATTTGTTTTGGTTTCTCTGTATGTATGGATTACTTGGGTTGTTACCAACATCTGGTAAAAATGTAATGTCAATAGCGCCTTTGGAAATATATTTAGTGAGAAAGATTGTGACGTGTTCAATACTTATTTCACCCTTTGAATATTGGCAAGTGATCTCCCACCCCTTTCTAACTCTGAAACCAGTCTTTCATGCAGGTCTTCTAAAAACAGGAGAAAGCGGTTGGTGTTGTGGGGGCCAATCTCACATTTATGCAGGAGTGCACCTTTGTTGGAGATTGCGGCCCACATGGTGATGTTGACTCCTCTCTGGCCCGGCACGGCAACTGTGGCCCTTTTGCCAATTATGTTTCTTCTGCACAGACACCTTTTTGCCAAATTGAAGCCAGCTTCGTCAACGTAGAACATTTGATGTGTGACTTCACTGGCCTCTCTATCATGACTCTCTGAAAAGAATCAGACCCAGTGTGTCTAAATGCTTTGCTGTAAACCTACTGTATGTCTTACTGTACTCCAGGTTTATAGTAGTAGCAGTAGAATACTGCGAAACCCACAGTACAGTAATGATTGTACTGCATAACCTTACCTGGACGTATTGGCGACAGAGTCCTTTGATGCTCTCAATGTTCCTTTCAAAAGGAATAGCAAGTTCCTGTTCTTTATTTAGGAGCTTTCCTCTGCCCCCTGTGGGAGTTAAATGCTGAATCCTTAGAGAGACAAAATACAGTTACATATTAGAGACCAGAAGTGTACAGTCACTGTAATACATGATAAATTAATTTACACGTTGCAGTAGAAGTTGCCCTTATACAATATCCTACCTGTGGGTTTCTCGAAAAATCTGTGTCCTGGCTGAAATGTAGCTGTACTCGTTCTCCAGCCTCTCTGTATGATAGCCCGTGGTTTTTGGCATGGTCTATGATAGTAGCTCTTATTTCATCAGTTACCCTAGCTTGCCCTTTGAGCGCCATCACACATTCTATGTCCTGTCCCTTGCCCTTGTCCCGTTCCTCTTCCATGTCCTGGTACTTGTCTTCCTCTCCTCTGTTCTGGTACTCGTCTTCCCATCCC
>JACXGK010012887.1:0-13676 GCA_016801125.1 Novumbra hubbsi | reverse complement strand
CCCATATGTGTTCCTGTTATGTGGACATTGGATGCATCCCATATGTGTTCCTGTTATGTGGACATTGGATGCATCCCATATGTGTTCCTGTTATGTGGACATTGGATGCATCCCATATGTGTTCCTGTTATGTGGACATTGGATGCATCCCATATGTGTTCCTGTTATGTGGACATTGGATGCATCCCATATGTGTTCCAAAGTGGATTTTTGAGACATGTAGACATTTTCCCAGAACTTTGGTTAAAAGTGATAATTGTGATTACCTGATAATTTATTCACGTGTAGTAATGTATTTATCAGTTGGACCACTGTTGACCGTTAGGGTCTGACCGCCATGTTTCTGTCCCTCAAAGACGACCGTTTCCTGCTGGGGACAGGGTCACCTTCAATGGCAAAGACTGTCTGTGTCAGTACTGTGTCCAGCCCACATCGCCTGGCCCGGGGAAGGACATCATCGATTCCAACTGTGAGTAGCCTTCCTCTACACTGGGCTGGGATGGGGGTGGGGGGCTGGGGTGGGGGGCTGGGGTGGGGGGTGGGGGGCTGGGGTGGGGGGCTGAGGTGTGGGTGGGGGGCTGGGGTGGGGGGCTGGGGTCCCCCTCCCCGCTCTTTGCCTCCTCCTCCCCCTCCAGGCTCCGGTAGGAGGGGCCATGTAACTGTATGAATAACGCAGAGGCAGCCGACTGGTAATTTATGCATAACCAGGCCGTTCCTCAATGTATTGGAGTTCTTCTTTGGGCGGTGTTCATTAAAAGAATACTACACTTAAATGACATTGCATACGGCTTTGTTGTCGCTGTAAGCCGTCTGTGTACAACGTATGATACTGAGGTATGACCTCCAGGGTTCGGTTCGTTTTTAATTGCTATGGCTGCTGACACTGAAATTCATGGCACAAAATGTATATTCATATTTTTTGCGAATTTTCAAATCTAATTAAATCTAATTTAAATCAAATAAATTCTATGAGTGACTTTAGGTAGCTTCCTAATCTTTTTTCTATTGTTATTTTAGATGATTTGTTATATAATCTTATCTCAGTCCCACTGATTTGGTTCCACAAATACCATAGCATCAGAATTTCCCAAAAGGTGCCTGTAAAAAAAATTAAAGATTGCTGTCACACCTTGTCTATAGACAGCTTAGGGTAAGAAAAACATTATTCTAAACTATTTCTGTAAGGCATGCAACTAGAAACCTTTGAAAACCTTTCATTACAGAATACAAACAATATATAACTGGACTAGTAAGGGTGAGGAGTCCAGGATTAACCCCTTCTGGCCCTGGGTTCCCACTTTGGCCAAGGTCACCCATAAATGAGAGAAGATGGCTCCTTGCGTCATCATCTCAGCCTATTTATACGAGTTGTCCTACATGGGTCGCTCTTGCTCTCTTTCTCTCCCAGTATTTAATGACTGAGATTAGGAAGGGGAGATGTGATCACTTCAAAACCCTGGAGAAGCCTCGGTAGACACTTGAATATCTGATATAATGCTAAAGGGTTGCAGTGATGCTGCAAAAATTCTAATTAACATAAGAGGTTGGAAGTAACCGTTAGTCGGCTTTACATGTTGAACTTCTGTCGCCACCTAGTGTCAAGGTTTTGAATACACCTTAATCCTGTGTGTGACTGTGTTCTACAGGCTGTACGGGCTGTGGGAGGGATATCAAGAATGGTCAGGCTCTCTTAGCCCTGGAGAAACAGTGGCACCTGGGCTGCTTTAAATGTAAGGCCTGTCAAAAGGTTCTCACGGGGGAATACATCAGCAAGTAAGTCAACACTCTCACAGTGAACAGTTCAAAGTGGACCAGTAGTGTAGGTCTTGCTACAAGCCACCAAGCGTTTTTATTTCTCTTTCTTCGTGTCTTCTCTCTCGCAGGGACGGTGCACCCTATTGTGAGAAGGACTATCAGATCCATTTTGGGGTCCAGTGCGAGGCGTGCCAGCAGTTTATCACCGGCAAAGTGCTGGAGGTAATCAATCACCTACCTACAATCTATCCCTCCCACCTGCCTAGAAACGTCTTCGGATTGGTTGATTTGTAGTTAAGGCCCAATGTTCTGACTGGTTTAACACATACAAATGGGATGTCTGGTCTGTGACTTACAAACACTCCCACTGTCCAGACTGAAATAGTGCCACAAAGACATAGAAATAGCGACACACAAAGGACATTCCATTTGTAAACCTATTTAATAGCCTCAGTTCCCTCAGACAATATGAATATCAGAGCATGTAGCTATACTGGATATGTGACCTCTGTAATGCATCAGGCTACAAAATATCAGCCAGACACCCGGAGCTTTGGACTTATTATCCACCGGCTATACAGAGGGATAAGACACAGGCTTCCCCTATTACCATCATAAAGAACAGTCTTACTGGTGGATTAGTAAGACATTACTAGTATCCTAACATTAGATGTCCCATAACGCAGAGCCTGACTAGGTAGGCCGCAAGCTTGGTTGAAAAGAGAGAAAGGGAGAAATGTAGTGTGGGAGGGACGGGGTTAGAGAGAAAGACAGAGATGTTTGTGATCCAGCCAACGCTAACATATGAAGGATCCTACTTTAATCAACTGGTTGTCAGATGTTGGTGATCCAGCCAACGCTAACATATGAAGGATCCTACTTTAATCAACTGGTTGTCAGATGTTGGTGATCCAGCCAACGCTAACATATGAAGGATCCTGCTATAATCAACTGGTTGTCAGATGTTGGTGATCCAGCCAACGCTAACATATGAAGGATCCTGCTATAATCAACTGGTTGTCAGATGTTGGTGATCCAGCCAACGCTAACATATGAAGGATCCTACTTTAATCAACTGGTTGTCAGATGTTTGTGATCTAGCCAAGGCTACCATATGAAGGATCCTACTTTAATCAACTGGTTGTCAGATGTTTGTGATCTAGCCAAGGCTAACATATGAAGGATCCTACTTTAATCAACTGGTTGTTCTAAAAAGCGCCACTTTTACTACCAATGGCCAAAAATTCCCCTCTGCATTTTTTATGCATTAAAAATATTTTTTTATATGGGTAACTGTTCCTAGAATAAAGGATATTGAACTGTATTTCAAGTTTAAGAAAACTTTGGAACTTTCAATGACATTTGTATCACAAAACATACTGTGTATCAACCACTAAAATAGTGTTCATACATTATTATAGGTCACATTTCATGTTACTCTAGGGAATGTCATGCTTGTTATGCTGTAGCAAACAAGTTCAAATTAGACACCCAGGTACAGCCAAGCCTGAAAATAAATTGTGAAATGCAAATGTATTTGTATCTGCAAATTGGCACTTGTCAGATAGAGAGGGTGAGTGTGGCAGCTGGTTGGTCAGGCTTTCACGGCTCCATCTGAGTATCTCTTTTGGTCAGAGTCCTGTTTCTAAAAGCGGTTCTGAGAAATGTGGTTGTGCATGCAAAACACCTCATTATGCAGTTCTGGAGTACTATACTTCAGAACTGCAATATTCAGGGAGGATATTATGGAATTTACCCAGGGAAAGGGGATGATAGCCATTCGTTTAGAAGGCATGTTGAAGGATTGTGCTAGACAGTGAATTCTGTGTTGTGCCTGGTTTAATGGGTTGTGTATATTTCATCAGCTAACAATACTTCATTAGTTTAACGAAAAGGAACCTGTGAAGAAATGCCCTAGACATTACGATAAACCTGCATCCCACGACTGACTAAGCTGGGTTGGTCCTGGTGGGCCCGCGAATGGGCAGCAAATGGTTCTGAGAGGCCAGTAGGGCCACACTTCCCTTTGGTCTATTGACCAATGCCCCAGGGCAGGGTTATGGACATTGCCCTGTGTCTGATGCTCTTTCAGGATGTTTCACTAAACAGGAAACTTGGTTCGTGCTCAGTTCCCATGGTTATGAGACTACGAGTGGTGACCCTGGCAAACGGGCCCTATCGTCATGGCCACCTTATCATCCCCAGGATCCCATATTGTCATCCAGACCTTCTCATCCATGCTCAACGCCCTGTAACCTTTCCACAGATATTAGATAGTAATTGCCATACTGTTCTTGTCACTGAGTATCGTTGCTTTTTCTTCTGTGTATGTGTGTGTTTGTGCCTGTGTGCATTGGTTTGTGTCTTGTATCCAGGCTGGGGACAAACACTACCACCCTACCTGCGCACGATGCAGCAGGTGTAACCAGATGTTCACAGAAGGAGAAGAAATGTACCTGCAAGGTGTGTAAGCTAGACGGACCGATGTGACTGGAGCAGTAGATTATTACTGTATTGCCTGGTAAGGTCAGCCTGGTTTATAGATCTAGACAGCTGTTAGGTTTGACACAGATTATGAAAGTTGGCAAACCGTTCTTAGGTTTGTTAGGTTTGAATTTCTCAGAACTCCTATCTGGCTTCTCTTCCGCAGGATCCACTGTATGGCACCCTGGCTGTAAGGACACAACCAGAACCGAGGAGAGACAGAGGGAGCGGGTAGGAATCGAATTGGATATCTATTTCCTCTTGTACCTTGGTCTTGTTCATATGTATCTGTCTCTGCATCAACCAATCAAAATTTGCTCTTTACGACTGTGTCCCTAAACCTTTGTTGTTTACACATGTGCATGCTGCACCCCCAGACCGGGTATATGTACCCAGTCCCCTAAGAGCTGCAAAACACAAAAGGGTTTGGGCTAGAAGCAGATGGGCAGAGACCAAACTGAAAATGGCTGTGCATGTTTGTCTTGATATAGGTGTCATTTTAGTTGGTTACTCGGTACGAAACGCTAGGGGGGGTGTACTTCTACGCACATCAGTCCAACCTTAATACACATCCATGTAACCTTAATACACATCCATGTAACCTTAATACACATCCATGTAACCTTAATACACATCCATGTAACCTTAATACACATCCATGCAACCTTAATACACATCCATGCAACCTTATTACACATCCATGTAACCTTAATGCACGTCTGTGTTGAGTTGGCCCAGAAGCCCATTCTGACATGCACATCTGCTAGCAGTTTTAGCTGCGTCAACTTCCCAAGTTCCCCAGGATTCATTCCTTGCTCTTACTGCGGGTAAAAGCTCTAGTCGAGTGCAGAGTTTATAGCCTGGGGGTAACAACTCCAAGGCACACATACACCCTCACTAGGTACAGTTCCCTCACTCTATCCCTTTAACCTGTTTCCCCTCCATCTCTGTTCTCTATATCAATTCAAACAGTATAAATAATTTGGAGAATAACATATGTAACCCTCCATTTAAAGCTCTAGCCGGAAGTACATTTTCCAATCCTGGTTTGTTTTCCAGACCAAGCCCTTGTTCATGAGGCTTCAACGTTGTTTCCACCAACCCTCACAAGGGTCATGCTTCTCCTGTTATTGTCCGTCCAGGCTTGTGCTGTCTGTGTCTGTCTGCACCCAGTTAAACTCCACGGGTTGTGTTCCAGAGAAAATTGAAGTTGAAATTAGCTCTGCTTTCATCCCATGGACTTCATCCGTGTATCGTGTTACTGACGGGGGTTGCCCTGCATTTTGAGCCAACTACTGGAGACACGGGACCATATGATGCTGGCTCCGTCCTTGACAGTGCAGACATGGTCACAATTTATGGGTCTGGTAGCCTCTTAGAGAATGAACCTGATGAGATTCTTCAGGCCTAATACATCCACAGTCCCTTCACCCTAAGAAGTTGACATTTAGAAAGGTTTTCTTAACCATCTTTAGCTAAACGGTGCCTCAATTTTCCCTGACTTGCTGGACAAACACAGTAACCCAGGCTTTGTGCTAAAGGTGCTGTGGGGCTTTATGTCCCTCCATTCCAGACACGTTCAGCCCCAGGAGGTGTATGGACCCAAGGGTGCTGTGGGGCTTTATGTCCCTCCATTCCAGACACGTTCAGCCCCAGGAGGTGTATGGACATGAGGGTGCTGTGGTACGCTCCCTGGCAAGTATCTCTTTGCTGCAGGTTTGTCCAACAGTTACGTTGTTTGCAGATCTAAATTGGGTCGACCGCCTGGCCTAGGGGAACACTGGTGTGTCCAGATACTGGGTCAGTCTGCATGACTTGCTATGCCCTAGGAGAACACTGGTGTGTCCAGATACTGGGTCAGTCTGCATGACTTGCTATGCCCTAGGAGAACACTGGTGTGTCCAGATACTGGGTCAGTCTGCATGACTTGCTATGCCCTAGGAGAACACTGGTGTGTCCAGATACTGGGTCAGTCTGCATGACTTGCAATGGCCTAGGAGAACACTGGTGTGTCCAGATACTGGGTCAGTCTGCATGACTTGCTATGCCCTAGGAGAACACTGGTGTGTCCAGATACTGGGTCAGTCTGCATGACTTGCTATGCCCTAGGAGAACACTGGTGTCCAGATACTGGGGCAGACTGTCCCACACCGCCACGTTCAGGGATCCACCTCCCTGGCATTGCGGTTTGATTATAGTTACTCCCTTAGTGTGTCGTGCTGAGTGACCGGCTGAAAGGGACCCCTGGAGGAGAGGGGGCTGGGGCCCGCCTTTCACCTGTTGGGCCCTGTATCGTGTCATACACCAATCCCTCCTGGGAAACCAGGTTATATTCATTACTCAAAGTTTTCAGGAGGCAAAACATTCATTCAGTGATAAAGGAGACAGCGGTTACCTGCCCTTGTTTAACCCTGTGTCCACCCCCACGTGTTGTGTGTTTTCCACTCACTCTGTCTGTGTGAGCTGCAGGTCTGGGGTCAGTTGCATTTCAATTCAGTCAACTCCGAAAGTAAACTGAAGTACAAATTCAAAAAAGGAAAACGGAACTGGAAGTGCTGTTTACATCCAGAGTTGGCAACATTGAAATGGATTCCTTCCCAAACCCTTGTAATCAGTGACCTGGTCTGAGCGGAAAGGTCTCTGTCTAAGTCAAGTTGAAGAGGAGGCACAGCACAGCCCCTGACTGTGTGACCGTCTGTGAACCCCCTCTCCCTTACCTTCCTCCACAGCTGTTGCCTCCATCTCTGTTACTCCTCCACAAAACAGAAAGGCAGGTACTGTATTCGCTATTGGCTATGCAGTGGCTCCATCATGTGTTACTTTGAACATGATGTTGCATAGGCCATAATTCATAGGACTTGATTTGCGGTCTGCTGCCCTCTGCTGGTGTTAGCTTGCACTGACGTTATTTATGTCTGTCATTTTGACCCATTCATCAACATCACTTACATTTGATAAAGGCCCATGAGGCAGCCAAATTCAGAAGTTTTTCCTTCACATTTTGGTCTTGACCCAAAACACACCAGATTTATCCACAGCTGATCTGACTGATAAACATGGTCATTTGAATTAGGAGTATAGACACATTCAGTCAGAGCTGAACACCCCATGTGAAAGAGGGGTGTTAAGTATTGGGCTGAGGAGCATCACTGCCTTGCAGTACAGCTGCGTCGTTGCGGTTGGGTGTTTGAATCCTCGTCACCACTCATCAACAGTGCCTGGGGTTCAGGGGAGCTTGGTGTTGAAGGATGGAAATGAGAAAGGCCGGTCTTGTCGCGATCCACACTACAAACCTTGTCACAGACAAGGTTCAAATGATACGTTGACAGTTCTGGGTGTGCCTGATTTGGTCGAATTGCTGAACACACCCTCCATGGGAATGGATATGAAACTGCAAATGAATGGTAATTTTCACCCCCACCAAACAATTTAAGAAACTATTATGGCAACCATGTGGATTGGGAAACATGGTTCAAGTCAGAAGACTAGAGAATCAACACATTCATTCAGTAATCTTGTTGCCATCTGAAGTGTGCTTTTCCCATGTGAAGGTATGTATTAAAGGGATAGTTTACTTTACACAAATAACAAAATGGCAAATCAGTGTTCTTGCCATGTAAGCAGTCTTTCGACAAGCTTTAATAGCAATCCCTGCTTTGGTGAGGTTTTCAGCATGGTTTCCAAATGCTAGCTTTTTACCATTTGTAGCACAATCACATAGTGATGGTTCAGATTTTGTAACAGTGATGTAACATTTTGTTGAAGCCACACAGTGATTGAGTGGATATCATTCTCTCATCATTTGTGCAAATGGAGGCAAATGCATTTCTTTGTACACAGAACCTCAATTCTTGGTTTGCAACTTCATCATGAACTTTGTGTCTGTTGGCCTTTCAGCCAAGGTGCAGGGTCAATGAACCCAGGTTTGTGTCTGTTGGCCTTACAGCCAAGGTGCAGGGTCAATGAACCCGGGTTTGTGTCTGTTGGCCTTACGGCCAAGGTGCAGGGTCAATGAACCCGGGTTTGTGTCTGTTGGCCTTACGGCCAAGGTGCAGGGTCAATGAACCCGGGTTTGTGTCTGTTGGTCTTACGGCCAAGGTGCAGGGTCAATGAACCCGGGTTTGTGTCTGTTGGCCTTACGGCCAAGGTGCAGGGTCAATGAACCCGGGTTTGTGTCTGTTGGCCTTACGGCCAAGGTGCAGGGTCAATGAACCCGGGTTTGTTTCCACTTTTGCGGGGCTGCTCGCCAATGTATGTGGAGAGAGTGACATGCCATAATGCAACTGAATGAAAACTAGCCCTGGATGCTTGTGTATTTAATAATGTAACCGAGAGTTGTTCTCTTGCAGCCTTCTAGGTCATCGTCCGACAGTATCTGTTCCAGACCTGGTTCAAGCATACCTGGTTCACCGGGTCATACCATTTATGTGAGCTAATTTTTATTGGTCCTGTATTTTGGGGAATTCTGAAGCTTTACATAGAGACCTTAGTAATAGTGGAGAACATTTCTGCTGAAATTAGACTGGATTCAAACCCATTAATCCGTGTGTGTATGTGCATTGATGGCTGCAAGATATACCACTAGATCACCCTTGGCCACATGTGTGTTACTGCTACTGTACACTACATCTTGCTGAGCTGGATGTGTCACATCTATTTTAGGAAACAAGACTACTTCTTCCGTAGGGAAACTTAAAGGTCCAATCCGGGTTGCATGTTCAACCCTCTGAAATGTCCAAGCTTCTCCAAAACTTTAGACAAGTGATCTCATCTTGTCTAAAAGTCTACAACCTCACCCAGTCTCATACAATCAAAATGAGATTTAGGAAGTCGTCTGTTAAAGTAGGCTAGAATGTCTTACTTCGTCTTTGAAACTAAGGATTTGTTTACAGGTCAAGTGTCTGGAGTTTTCCTTTAAGTTAAACTATGAATCTCTGTGCAAACGTTTTCTTAGACCTTTATTTGTGTACCAGCTAGCTGTGGCCACACTGTGTTTATGTGTCTGCTAACTCTGATAACAGCATGACCTGCCTTAATCTAAACAGAAGGGAACCTTAGCCTCTGTAGGCCCCGATCCTGTAGGCTTGTTACTTATTGTTCAAGTAAACTAACATTTAAAGGTTTTCCAGAAATCATGGTTGGAATATTTAATCAGCAGCAAAAGAACAGAATCCTCCAAAAAATAACGCATTTCTGAGAAACCTGTATATTGTGTTTATGTAGTGTTCACTAGTAACCCTTTCAGGTAGTGTGCTTTTTAGCTGTGTAACCTTTCTTGTTCTGAATCTATGTGTCTCTCTCTGTCTGTGTGTCCGTCCCTAGGCAAAAGTAGACAATGAGATCCTTGATTACAGGGACCTAGCCGCCATTCCCAAAGTCAAAGCCATTTACGACATAGAGCGCCCAGATCTGATTACATATGAGCCTTTGTACACCATGTCCCTTGATGAGAAGGATGAGAGGATGGAGAGTTTGGGAGAGGTAACCAATAAGCCGTAATGAGAGGAGGGAGAGTTTGGGAGAGGTAACCAATAAGCTGCATGACCAGTTCCTGGAGATCCTGGATGTGTGACTAATCATATAAAAACTGAACAACGGCATTCAATCTGAAGGCCATGAAGAGGTTCCTGTTGACAGACAAAATAGATACATTGTTTGTGTTAAATCATGTTGTTATTCATCACCGCCAGGGAAAAAGTCAGGTATCGGAAAATCCGGTTGTTTGTGGTTGCAGGGTTCTCCAGCTCCTGAAGAGCTGCTGTCCAGATGGTTTCCACTCCCAAGCATTATTTAGAACACCTGACTCTAATAATTAGACAGTGATTTACTGAATGAGACTGCATATGCATGGGGTTGGAGTGAAAACTACCAGGACAGAGGCTCTCCAGGACCAGGATTGGAGACCCCTGTTCTAAAGCTTCTTTGCTTCTTCAATTGTAAAGCGTCTTTGGGTGCCAGAAAAGCGCTATATACGTTTAATGTATTATTATTATTAAAGCGTCTGGTTAGTATTTTATAGTTACTTGAGGCTAGACATCACATTCAAGTGCACGATAAACTCACCTTTATGAAGGGAATCTATCATTGACACACATCAGAGTACTCAGTGATTCCCTGTGTCCGCAGCTCCATTGCGCGAGAAGAGAACGTTCCCCCATGACAGATGACAGGGTATGAACAGCTGCCGTCTATTGTGATCGATGATTACTTGTTGTTGGTTACAGAGTGTTTGAATGGTGTTAATCTGCTTACTGTGATGTTTGTTAGTTATTTGGAATGTCCATTATTTGGGATGAGTCATTTAGGCTAAATGGGACGGCTCATTTTGATTTAATAAGACGGCTCATCAAAATGCTTAAAAATATACCAGGAGACATGATTTTGGGATCCCTAATGTGAACCCCTTATGTACTGCATTATTTAGTATTGTATCTTCAATGTGAACCCCATATATAGTGCATTATTTAGTATCTTATCTTCAATGTGAACCCCTTAAATAGTGCATTATTTAGTATATTATCTTCAATGTGAACCCCTTATATAGTGCATTATTTAATATCTTATCTCCAATGTGAACCCCTTATATAGTGCATTATTTAGTATCTTATCTTCAATGTGAACCCCTTATATAGTGCATTATTTAGTATCTTATCCCCAATGTGAACCCCTTATATAGTGCATTATTTAGTATCTTATCTTCAGTGAACCCCTTATATAGTGCATTATTTAGTATCTTATCCCCAATGTGAACCCCTTATATAGTGCATTATGTAGTATCTTATCTTCAGATAGTCAGTGTTTTGAGTTAAAGGTGTGACCAATGAATGTTTCTTTCACCATTGCAATTTGTTTTGGTTTATTTAATAACCAACACTTATGTAGAGATCATACATTGTCGAGGGAAAATTAAGTTGGACATTTCTAATACATGATTTCTAAGCTTTTAATAGGCTAGATGTTTTACAGGGAAGTTATCTGCAAAATGAGGGGTGAAGTTGAGCTTGAAAAAAACATCTTGTTTTTCTCTTTCAGTCATCCAGAAACATGTCGCCTCCCCCTTCCGCTGAGGTAAGTGCTCCATTACCCACAAACCATCTGGACCCGTTGAGCTGCGAGCGCTCTGGTCCTTTTCCAGTGATAAGAGCCGTGTGACCCGGTGATGGAAACATGTGCTCCTTGTAGGGCTGCTATGACATGAGGGAACGCATCCTCCAGAGGTCCACCAGTCAGGGCTCCATCGGATCACCCATCTACCATCGCCATAGCTACACGCCGCTGTCACGCTCGCCACAGCATTTTCACAGACCAGGTGAGCGTGTGTGTGGGTCTCGTTAGCGTGTGTGTGTGGGTCTCCGTTAGCGTGTGCGTGGGTCTCCGTTAGCGTGTGCGTGGGTCTCCATTAGCGTGTGCGTGTACTCATGGATTGTTTGGTGGATTACTGTGGACGTCTGAATACAGGCGGCCCCTCTTCGCCACTCTGGCACTTTCACAAGAACAGCACGTTTACAGCACGTTTACAAGTGACATTCATGCACGTCAGTCTTTCCCCTGGGGGTGTCTCCCCAAATCTATCAACTAAACCTCTTTTCTAACTACCCTGTCAACAATTTGTAACTACTTTTATGAATATGGAGTTGTTATGCTTATACATGTGTTTTAATTACAGGTGCACTTTTGCTGCCCCTTCTAAAGAAAAGGGCTCACACCTTGTGCTAAAGTGACCTGGACATGTCTCAGACCTATAACTACCAATCACATTCCCAACTAAAATGACTTTCAGGTGTCATTGGGTGTCATCAGGTTGTCCTGCTCTCTCTTAATAGTGTAGAATTGGATGTCACTGTGGTTTTGTAATTCTTCTAAACCAATGGAGAAAAAAAGGCAAAAGGCAAGTTATAGATACAGTCCATTATTTTAGACCACTGGTTGTAAAAGTGGCGCTGTTGAGCCCAAAAGGGTCACTCAAAATTATTGTCAGTATCCTGAAAACCACAAACAAATTTCTTGTCTAACTATGGTATAATAGTGATTCTACTCATACATAATGAACATATATTATCAGCATATTACACATCTAACCCAAAATGGGTTAAGGTTAGTGTTTAGGGTTAGTGTTTAGGGTTAGTGTTTAGGGTTAGTGTTTAGGGTTAGTGTTTAGGGTTAGTGTTAGAGTTTAGGATTAGTGTTTAGGGTTAGAGTTTAGGGTTAGGGTTTAGGGTTAAGGTTAGTGTTTGAGGTTAGGGTTAGAGTTTAAATGTGTTTTAATAAAAACAAGAATAACGGCAGAATGCATCTTTACCTGTCAGCATTTTGCAGTATCTCTTAAATGCTATTCATGAAAGTTATTGTACAACACCGTTTGTCATTTAAAAATTATATTTAAGCAATCATGCATAAAAGGGTGTGGTATATGACCAATTTACTGCTGTAAGCTGTAGGCTGTTCTTAAGATTGATCACAGAGCGCCTCAAAACATCTCTTACCTTAGTATAGCCACCATATTCCACAAGCCTCTTAGTGTCTTATTGCTATTATAAACCGTCCACCAGCTTATTTCCATCCTAATTAAATGGAGTAGACTTTCTTCTTTTCAGTTTTTACCCCGTGCTGATTTTCTCCCTACATTTCCCCCATCTTTCCTTTACCCCCACCTCCTCCACCCTAATTTCGAGCGGTCCCCCTTGACCCTTTCTCATCCCGCTCTACCCCCTCCTCCCTCCCTACATCCCTGCTATACCTGTTACACTTCAACTCCCTGCCTCCACCTTTCCCCCAACCATACCCCACCCACAGAGGTTCTGACGGGCATGCAGAGGCTCTGCTCCGCCCTGTGCAGTAACAGTGTGGGCTCCTCCAGCCATAGCGACTCCCGTCCCACCTCCCCTTTCAGACACCACTTCCTCCCCCATATCCAAGGTAAGACAGGGCCAACCTGGCTAGTCTCCACAGCCCCCCCCGTATTGTTCCAGACACCCCAGTCCAGCGGTCACCTCATTTAAGTGTCACAGCCTCTGACAGTATGGTTAAACCACTCACGCCAATCATCTTCATCACCTGTGACAGACCATAGAGAGACCGTAGGCTGACAAAGCATCTGCACCATGTCTGGTGGCATGTCACCCAGAGCCAGCCTGGTGGCATGTCACCCAGAGCCAGCCTGGTGGCATGTCACCCAGAGCCAGCCTGGTGGCATGTCACCCAGAGCCAGCAAGGTGGCATGTCACCCAGAGCCAGCATAGTGGCATGTCACCCAGAGCCAGCATGGTGGCATGTCACCCAGAGCCAGCATAGTGGCATGTCACCCAGAGCCAGCATGGTGGCATGTCACCCAGAGCCAGCCTGGTGGCATGTCACCCAGAGCCAGCCTGGTGGCATGTCACCCAGAGCCAGCCTGGTGGCATGTCACCCAGAGCCAGCCTGGTGGCATGTCACCCAGA
>JACXGK010012886.1:0-13676 GCA_016801125.1 Novumbra hubbsi | reverse complement strand
GTTTAGGGGATATGTTTTTTTATAAATACTGTATTAAGAACAGAGACCAGTAAACTATTTGTTTATATTTATTGAAGCCTATCAATAATTCATACAAAATAAACATGCAACATCAATGGTCAACTCTGCCAGCAGAAAAATATATGTAGTTCTACCATTAGAACTACCTTCCCGCTCATGTATTCACACACGTGCCAAAGTAAACATCACTTTAGAATTTTATGTGTTTGTTTAAACATTTTTTTAGTCAGGTTAATTAACATTCCTGTCACTTTTTATTATATCATTTCTTGTTTGTTTTTTATTTTATACGTAATCATTTCGTTATCAGGAAGTTAGCACGTTTTGCCCAGATATGGTTAGGGTTAGGGTTTGCGTCTGTTATGACAACACACAGCAGGTGGCAGTATCCACCTTTGTAGTTAGTCTGAAGATTCATTTTTGAACAAGGTGGGTCAGTTTAGAACAAGCGATTGTGAATGCGGAAAAACACGCTGAACAACAAAGATATTGTAAAAATAGAAATGGATTAAAATAGAAATATAATATAATTAAGGGAATGTAACAGAAACATCAAATGAAAAATTGGAATACAGTTTGACCCAGATTGAACAGGTAAGGGGTGTGGAAAGATCATTTCTGTAGGAATGAGTGTGTGAATTGTCAAGTCTTTTCCAATTACTTTCAGTCATTGGCGATAACTATTGTCTTCCTCTAACAAAACAGCAACAGCAAGGGAGGGTTCAAAACTATTTAATCTACCACCTATTTCATTAATTAAACTCTAGAATAACGTACTCAGAGGATTGGCTAAATAGCAAAAAAAACACGACACATAAGTCTTCTCAGAACTATTAACAGAAAGGGGAAAGTTGGAGACAGTTGCAGAAATGGGTTGAAAGTGTGGGATGTTCTTGTCTATGACGTAGCTTGTCAAAACAGGATGCCGGGGTCAGCAGATTGAAATAGAGAGCGTTGAGGTTACATGAGGGAATAAAGGAACTGCCTCTTTAGACTCTCACATTGACCAATTGGTTAAGCAGTCGCGTCAACTGTGACTGAGTAAGGCTTCTCATACATCAACATGAGATAACGAATGTTGCTTGATCTGCATTTGGATTTGGTGGAGGTTTTGCCTGTTTTTTCTTAGGTCTGCTTTACTCCTCTACAAGTCAGAGCTTCTAAAGAACGCTGGAGGTGTGTGGGTAATACTATATGATGAAGTCTAGTTAAGGATCAGAGCATACGTACTGAATATGGATGTGACATTCTGGATCATTCTTCTTGCCTATCTAGTCATCTCAGACTACGTGTCAGGTAATACAGGCTAAACTTTATATTAAAATTACTTTTAAAACTATTTTGTTTGCAATAGACTCTCCAAATAATAATACAGTATATTCTTTTTGTGAACATCTTTAAAATGTATTTTAACTTCAGTCAGACAATTGGGTTGTTGAAGTGAGGTTGTGTGATGAAGCTAGAATTGCATTATGAATAATATCACAGACAATCTATATTTGGAATCTGAGCAAAATATTTAGGTAATTGTAAAAACTGCATCATTCAATTGCTAGTCAAAATCAACACTAGGAAAGTAAAAACTTGGTTGGAAAACATGTGATTAATCTCAATTCCCCTTTGAAAAACAACAACCAGTTATGAATGTAGCAAATCCCTTTCCGTTTGGAAAAAAACATTTAGGACACCCAGACTTCCCCTAATTTAATTTCTTGTTGTAATACTAGGAAATTCTGTTACATTTTGAATGTTGTTTCTGTGACAGGATTGACACAACTGAAGCCATTAAACCTGACTGTGGAGATATGGGACGGTGATGCAATGTTGTTCTGGGAACTGCCTAAAGAGGCCCCTTCACCAGTTCAGTACCAGGTGCAGATGGGAAGGTAGTCCCCCACTTAGTTCCATATTGTTACTCACCAGATGGTTGTATTAATTTTTTGTTAATTGTCAATAAGCTAGTACACTTCACTTTCAGATTTACTTTTAGAGTTATCCTCAATCAACTGGAATCGCACTTCAAACATTGCTATGTATATAAACTAACTTGCATTTGTCCCCTAAGTACTTAATAAAAACATATGTTATCCTGTATACAGTCAGTAAATCTGGCCCATGTGTTTGTTCTCAGGTACGGAGTAGTGAATAGCTGGTTCAATGTTACAAGATGTGGAAATACCCAATTAAAACACTGCAACCTTAATGGTTGTATTGAAGACTACAACCAGTTGTACAGGGTCCGGGTACGACTAATCACTAGTAATGGCACCTTTCCATGGGTTATATCAAAGAGATTTAACCCCAAAGACAGTAAGAAACTTGTTAACCCTCATACTAATCATGTAGTTGGGTATTTTCACAATGTATTCCCCTCAAACTGACCATCTTCCTTGCTTCTCTTTCTGTTTTAGCAAAACTGCACTTCCCCTCCAGCACAGTTTTGGTCACCTCAACTTCAGTGACTGTCAGAGTTTACAGAAAGCCCCTTTTAAAACGCATCTACCCATTTGGCCTTTTATACACTGTCTACCTACAGGAGGGAAGGTTGGAAAACAAGGTAAAGTTTAAAACAGATTTAAGAAAAACTGATTTTGTATGTAAACGTGCAGAAATGTACTTGCTAAAATAGTGCTTTTGCTGGTAGTTAATATCCTGTGTAGGGACAAAATATATACAGTACAAAAAAAACTACATACACACTTATTTACAGTACAGTATGTCCAGTGTACAGTACAGTGTACTATCTCTGCATGCAGGGTTTGAACTGTGGTATAGGGCTGTTGTTAAGTCTGTCTGTGGCTCTCTTGACATGGGGAGATTACTCTTATTAGTCTATTTGGACAGGTGGCCAACCCACGTGGCCAAACCTATCCAGATAGGTGCCATCCCCAAGGTGTAAAGAATCCAAATAATTTGGAAATGCTATAATAACCAAAATATTATCTGTTGTCAGACCACAATACAGACGTTGAAGGTGGATGGTGATGAGAATGAGGCTGAGGTTCGGTTCGGGTCTCTTCGCTGGGGACGGGAGTACTGTGTTACCCTCAAAGTGGAAGGCAATGGGGGGATGTCTCACAGCAGGGTCTCCCCTGAGAAATGCATCATCCTACCAGAGCAAGGTAACACAAACGAAGTCATGCGTCTCTACGTTCACTGGTCACTAAACAGACATATTCCTATTCCCGTGTGGATTTCCGTGACTTCTGTAAAATTGGGAATATTCCGCGTGGCCTCTAGCGGTGTGGATCCTAATGTGCTGATCATACTGTAACATTCCGGAATGCACCTAACCTGCCAACCTATGGTCTTATTGGAGGGGTGTCGGCCATTTAGAAAGTTAATGTATACTTTCTTTACGACACTACTAATTGTCTTACTTATTTTCTGGCCACCACACCATCCACTGCAATATAAACCATGTGGTGGCACAACCCTGACCTAGGGGAATACTGACAGCCTTAAAACTTATTCCATCTACGTTCTGTTTTCAGAGTGGTACATCGTTGCCATCGTGTCCTTTGCCTTACTCTCTGGAATAGTGGTCCTGGCTCTTGGCACGTGCTTCTTCCTCTGGCGTCCAAGTACTATGCCTGCTTCACTGGTGTGTGTTGTTTCACTAATGGAGAACAGACAATCCTCTCAGATAACTGGCTGTCTTACTAGAACCTAGTAGAATATGGCAAAAATAGTAGTTGAGTGGTTCTACTCTGTCCTTGCATGTCGTTAAAGATTTCCTTTCTGTATATGGGGAGAAACATTATTAATCATTCTAACTTTAAGAGTTTCGAAATTCATGTTGTGTTTTTCTTTTTCCTCTTTTCTGTCAGAAATCCATAAACAGCGGCTGGCATCCTCTCAGTGTGGGAGAGATCCCGGTTGAGGTTGTCTTAGACAAAGGCTGGATCATCAGCAGACCCACAACGACCCCCATGGACTGGGAGGCCAACGACCAGAGTGCGCCAGCGGTGAGAGGAGGGCTGAAAGAGGAGTTGGACCGTAAATCCAGCCTGGACAGTGGGGTCAGCTCCAGATCACACATCTCAGGGATGGGCGGGGAAGGTAGTTCGGCCAGGCAAGAGGACAGCGGCTGCGAAAGTCTGGGAGCGCCGGACAGTGTCGTCAGCAGCAGCAGCAGCGGTGGAACCAAAGGGTCGCGGGCCGACGGAGACATCAGCCTGACTGAGGACAGTGGGATGGGCCTGGGATGCCAGTCAGGCTCCGCCGTGAGTCTCCGCGGGGAGGACTTTGGGCTTTTGCCCGAGGCTCTGTCGGTGGCGGGGGATTGCTACCGGAGCCAGAGCCCCTCCTCAGTGGACGGCCACGTTACCGAGACCACCTGTGACCCAGTTCCGGAATACCAGTCGGGTCACTTGGCCTGCATTTGTTCCGGAGCAGGCCAGTGTCTGTGGTGCCAGGCTGGGAGACACTACAAGAGTGGAGTTGACGGACAGGCCGTGGCCTGTGGCAGCTTTCCAGCGGACCAGGTCTTTCGCGGCGACCTCACATGTGAGATGGAATCAGCATTCTTTGGCTATAAAAAGAATGAACTCGACATAGAGACAGTAGAACATTTAGAGGGCGGCACAAACCTTGGCCCCTTTCTCATCTGTACAGGTGAATCCTTCCCCCTCCTAGCTGCTTTGTCAGAGTACCCCCTTGTGGAGGAAGAACTGGACGGTGGAGGGAAAACCATTTCTCTTTCTCTGGGGGATTTGAAAGTAACATTCGATTGACACAAATGAATGAAATCTTAGGGCCCAGTGCCACAAACAGACTCACTGACACAGGTACACTCCATATTCTGTGATGCCACATGTATATACGTCCTCTGTATGCCCCTTTCAGTAAACACTCATTATTGTAATCATTTAGTTTGTCTCCCGTTCCAGTTTTTGGTGCCTTGCGATACCGTGTTACTTTACTCTAGTTACCATATTGTGAATTCACTTATGGCTGTCATTAAAAGGGTGAGCTACTTTTTTAAACGGCAGACCGCAGCTGTGTGCTGTGGGTGTAGCCAGTTGGCGTGTCTTCTTAAAAATATGGTTAGACACCGGAAAGCCCCTCGCTGATAACCCTCAACCAATTTCAAACGTTCCCGCTGAATGAAATGTGTGTGGGAGGGACACGTAGAGAAACCATTCTGACACAGTTGAATTGGGATCTCCTGCTGGATTGCAACAGCGACGCTTATAGCAGTCACCAGATGATAGCACTGCTTCACTGAGCGACGGGCCAATCGAGAGACGGTTTCTGCTAAAAAGAACTAGAGCTGTATCGGGAGTCAGTAGCAGCTACGACTTACCCCGTTTACCAGTGGCTGGTAAGTTGCTCGTGAAGAAGACCAGCAACCTGATGAATAAATAATCAGTAGTTATTAACACTTAATGTGTCTAAATGCGTTTGAAGGTACAACGCTGGGGAACCCCACATGATTGTGGTAAGTACCATTCATTCGATGTGACAAATGTCAGTTGCAAGTGCTAAAGTTGACCTTCTCGAACATCTCCATAGATGGCTTGTGGGCTTTCTGCGGTGACAGAACATTGCCCTTTCAAATATGTGATGTGTTATCACACAAGTTCTATGAAGTAGCATTGGTGTGGGGGGCGGTACCACCAGATGACACTGCTCTAGCGCCAACCTACTGTCTCTGAGCCAGGTGACAGTCCGACAAGCAGCAGGTAGGCTGTTTGACTGTTGAAAGCAGGTCAAATGGTCAAGCCCACATGAAAGCCCAATGACTTCTGAAGGTGAGGAAACTACGGGTGATTTCCAGGAGACCAGGTTTTTTTGGGGAAGAGTACGTCTCTCACTTCCTCAATGACGGGTTTTTCACATGAAGACTGAGGCCTAGAGAAAAGGGATGGTACACAATACTGAACTGTAAATCCTTGTCATTATTTATTTTCTTCCTGAGGAGGTACATATAGGTCCAAGTTAATGTCACAACTGATAATCTACTGGTAATCAACTTGTATATAGGACACAAGCCAGGGTTGTGTACCCCTGAACAAAACTAAATCTGGTGTTCAGGGGTATTATGTCTGGTTAGCAATGTATTTCCTATATTGATTGACCATTAAAATCAATGTACCTTTGTCGTCACGGCCGTATTGGGTGTCGGAACGGTGAAGTTTATTCAAACAAAACAAACACGAACTGAACACAAAAAGCAAAGGGGCTATATTAGCAGCAAAAACTGATACCTAAACATAAAACAAACTGTGAATCAACTTACTTAACGAACATGTAGCGAATACACAGTACAACTAATTAAACAAACAAACGTGACAGCGGCCGCAAACTGAGGCATAGGCACAAACAATAAACCACACTGAGTGTGAACAACAACTTATCTTAAAACCCTCTACAGTCTTTGGGTCATTTGGGACCCCAAAATCTGCCTGGCAGAACCTTGACCTTTTGTCCTCTCAGGAGGTCATCCTTTGTTTTAGAATGATTTCCTTTACATTTTGGACTCTGAAAACCCATAACTTGAAGAAGGATGAATAGTTAACATTGTTTGAAAAGACTTAATGAGTTTATTAGTAACAATGTGTGAAGAGAATACAAAAAACGTATGTTGACATGTAGTTGCTGTTATTGACGAGCTCAATGTATTCTCCAATAGGTAAGGCTGATTATGTCACATATGGACATCACCAGGGGTTCAGAACCACAAAAAAAGTATTGTTTGAACATGTAACATAAAATACAAGTAATCTGCATTTCTTCAGAAAATTGTACAATATTAACCAAAATTGACAATTGTAGGTCCCTATATCAGTGTGATGGATCATTTAATCCTAAAATCAAAAATGAGATTAAATCTGATCATATCAGATTAACCCCTGAAAAAATTTATAGTTTTTTCTATGCAATCATGAAAAACAGGGTTTTTGTGGTTGAGATTTGGAAGGTTTATGCTTTACAGAAATACACAAACGACATGTCATTCTTTGCAGATGACTGTCCCCTACATCGTGAAAAAATCCCCTATATTTTATAAATCCGGAGATATAAATAAAAATGTAACAGGTGCTTTTCGACGCAAAATTGCCTCTAAGAGATTTCAGTCAAGATATGGAAAGCTTCTTCTTTGCAAAAATACACAAACGACATGTCATTCTTTGCAGCTGACTGTACCCTACAACATGTAAAGAACCGTAGGCTTCTATCTTTAACATTTCCGGAGACATGAATCGAAATGTAACAGGTGCGAATATTCTTTCTTTTTTTTTGTGTTTATGTGGTCGAGATTTGGAAGGCTTCTCCTTTACGAAAATACACATACGACACGTCATTCTTTTCGGAAGACTGTCCTCTACAATGCAAAAAAAGGTCTTTAAGCAATCTGGAGATATAAATAGAAATGTAGTCGCAATGATTCTGACGCAAAATCAGCTGTCTCTGATTGAGGAGCCCTGAACAGCAGCATAGAGGTGCCTAGAGGCACCTCTACACGACACGTCCTGGCTGTGAGCCCAAGGCACAAACGATGGCCAGGGGCCCCCAGCCAGGACGACACAGTTGTAAACCTTAGTAATCACCAATTATTGTTCCTCAATTTCAGTTTTCAGTTAAATTACCATAGGACAATGGCTTTGTCAGTTCAGAAACGTGCATGCACCTAATTCTACATTGATAAAATTAAGTGTCACATTCTACCTTTTAAAGTAGGCAATTTCCACACAGCCATCCTGTCAGAACATTTTGGTGTGAAAACACCAGAATGATGAAGCTTGAGATTGGCTGACAAATATCTAATCAGTCTGTGTTTTGAATCACGAAATGTGACCAATAGGAAAATGGAAAGTGCTACAAACCCCGTAGCTTTTGAAGTCTAGGGTGGATGGTGAGGAGAACTATAATAGTGAGAAGGAAGGGTTCCGCCCCCTTCCCTTTGTAGCACTCTAGGGTGCTGTTTGTGCCGTTCTGTTCTCTTGTCTCTACCCCCCTCTGTATCTCTCTCAGGTGTGGTGCTTCGGTGCTGCTGAGGGGAGGGGGTTCCACCGATCACCTAATCAACCCTTCCTGCTGACAAGGAGCACTTCATTTGGGTGCTGAGGGAGGGAGGAATGTTATTGTGTTTGGTTACAGGTAAAAACCTATTTGTTTTGAACTGGCCTTGGAGAACGGCTTGGTAAGATACCCTAGAGGAACGTAACAACAGTGAGAGCAAAGTAGACAGACCCAAATATACCGTCAAACACAAAACGTTTGTGATTAACTTGCAGTAAACGTTTCTGGAAAAGGGGCTGACCTAGATCAAAGGAAATACTTTCAAAAACCCCTAAATCGATCTTGCTTGCCTTAAGAATCTTATCTCTCTAACTACACAAAAATACAGTGGGTGGTCCCCTCAGATCTTACTCTTGAGACAAAGTACTCCTATGGGTTGTTTATGTTTAAGGGTGACTTGCTAAAAATCCCCTTTCCCAGGTACATACATACAGCATAGGTTTATGTTTAAGGGTGACTTGCTAAAAATCCCCTTTTCCCAGGTACATACATACAGCATAGGTTAAAACAGACAATGGAAAACAACAAACTAGGCATCACTGCAAGACATACTCATTAAGCAGGGCAAAGTGAGATTCATGGCCAATGACTAAACTATGTGGTATATGAAGTAATTAAGAAACGTATGTAGTCTTTCTTACAAAAAGGTCCATGCCAAAACATTTGTGAAAGAAACACAACTGACTGGATTTTGAAACTTGGGGAAGCGTGATGCAATCAGGTAATGGAAACCAGGTTCGCGTCTGACTGACAGGTGGGACACATCAATCACCAACCACCTGGAACATAAGGGACACCCAATTAGGGCAGAAGTTGGGAAGCCAAATAATCACACAGGCTACCTTTCTCTACATAACAGGAAGTGACGGGCTGTCATAATGAGAGAGAAAGCGAAAGTAAGAAAAAATACAAAAGTTGAAGTGGTGATTTTTATAACAGAAGACTGAAAAGGACTGGGATTGGAAAATCAGAATGTTCCCTCTCTAAAGGAAAATGAAATCTTGCTTTCGATGTGTTAATTTCATGGCTGCTTTCAGCCCTCATCCCCGTTAAACCTTAACGACTAGCTAGCTTGGCGATCTAGCTAACTTATTACAACATATGGTTCAGAATTGCTGTTTTTATTGCTTATAACTACAAAGACAGACTTTCTTCATACATTCATGTCTTAGTATAAAGTATATTTTCAGTATCATGTATTTTGACACTAAACCTGGCATCAGTCAATGGATACACATCAATACATATTGCCTCATGAATACGTTTTTAATCAGGAGGTGCGGACTGTGATCAAGCACGGGACAGTGTGCAGGAGATCTGTAATGGACCCATCTGCCGTATTGAACTAGTCATATACATTATTGCGGTCAAATTATAATAGTTCTGTATCTCATCAGGGGGTGCACTTCACCTCCTTCCGTGGCTTTGCCAATGGGTTGAATGGCATTAGTTCTCTCTCTTAGTCTGCAGTATTTATGCTTGTCATGTGAACGGATGAACGACACATGTCCATCGTCAGTAGTGAACAACGCATACAGATCATTTCTGTCGTGGGGTAAAACATATTTTCAGTGTCTCATCAGGAGGTGCACATCAGTGTCTCATCAGGAGGTGCACATCAGTGTCTCATCAGGAGGTGCACATCAGCACCTGTACATGTCAATAAGCTTCATGGCTTTTTGCTCTTGGTGGTGCTCAGGTTTCTGCTGGCTGTGGTGAGAAGTTATTTTTACCTCTAGTACATTCCTAGGTTGTGGGGGCATGGACATAAAGCCATGCATCTTGTCTCCTCTCAGATCCTGCCCAGATTAGTGTTGTTGTACTGTATGTACAATCTTCCATATGTTGTACTCTGCATTTAATAATCATCTGTCGTCATTCTTGCCAAGATCCATGTCGCTTGCTTGCAGTATTTTCAGTATATTTTACATCTTGGTTTGTACTTTTCAACCGTACAGTAAGATACTGATCGATAAGCATTGTGAATATGTTTCCTTAGTCCTACACAGGTAAATCTTAACCAAAGCTCACTACATGACTCAACTTTTCCTTAGGCGTGTTTACTGGCCTTCTGACATTACACACACTTAATTTCATATTTCTTTACTGTTCTTTCTCTTGATGAATAGCTGATTATTTATACTTCTTCATGTTATTATAAAAACAGCATACAGTAATAAGCCAGGGGGGAGAAAAAGACTATCAGTACACAGTGTGTAAAGTTGCACTTAACCTCTATTTAACATAAAGCCTACAGGTGGACAAAGAAAACACTGTGACAGAGGGCAGAGAATGACAGAAGAGGACTCTACCTTCAGAGTATAACATGACATTACACAAAGACACAGAAGGACTTTCCACATGCAAAAATAGTGATACACAGGAAATTCTCTGAATGACTGGTTTCACTAGCCCCTCGACTGCATTAACAGATACACAGAGAATTAAAATAGACCCCAACTTCCTCTTTCAGTAGCACAGTTCAGTATCATGAAGTGATACATTATTGTTCATGAAAAGTCAGCAATCTTGCAATAAAGGGTTCCTTTCAGAGACCTGTAACAAAATGTATTCTATGTTGAAAGCTAAAACACTTTTTTAATAGAGTACATACAACTCAAATGTGTTCTAACCAACATGCAGTTTGTGAAATGCAATTGAAATGCAATTGCACCTCTACTTAACATAAACAAAATAAATAATTTCCCTTTTCAAGTTTCCATATTATATGTAAAAATATAGTATACTGATTTGTTTTGGCTGCCTAAACTGTCGACTGTATTACATCGCATAGATTGCCTTTTTGCAATGTTTTGTGAGTGTATGAAGTTCACAAAAAGGCGCACAAACAATCTCCAAACCATTAAACAGTGTGAGCCAAAACAGAAAGTTGTGTTTCCTGTGATGAAAAGGCCTTGGAAACACAGTGGTTTTATAGGTTGGGTTAACTGTTTAATTCTTTCAGAGTCATTTGACTCAGTAGAGAAAAAGCGATGGCTTCCGTCTTGATGTTCAATACTCACATGTAAATATAAAGCATAAATTATATGAAAATGATATTGACATAAAATAATAAATGTCCACACATAAATATATATATATATATATATATATATATACACTCCTTTTTAATTCTTTTGAAGCAGATCAAGTGAACAATGATATTTTACCCAGAGCACTATGACCTTTATCTCAACACACCCTGGTTTACCACCATAGGAATGCTATGCACTTAAGAAGAGAAAAAACGAAAGAATGATTTTTTTTCTCAATGTAGCATAAGGTTTTTTTAATCTCACACGTATACATAAGGTTTTTTTAATCTCACACGTATGCACCGTCATGTTTTCTTGTGTAACATCCCATTCAGGACACAATGTGTGAGTAAGTGGAGCAATATCTTCTAAACAAAAGATTGCATGTATGGGAAACGCTCACATCAGGTTTGCCCCAAAGGCAGAAACGAAGGGCGTGGCTGAGTCACTCGTCAAGGTGGAGCTTGTGGCCCGTCAGTGAACCTTAACGTTGAGACATGCAATGACGTAAGTCATCTGCTTCCATAACAAAAAATCAAAACAATATGTGACATGATTGGGGAAAGGTCTAGTCTTTGAAGATAGCTAGACAGGGTTTCTTCTAGTTTTTCCACCTAGCTAAAATAAATAAGCAAAAGCATTTATTTTTATATTATAGTGTGTACACTAATAAATGTTTTGCCTACTGAACAAATTGGTTTAGATTAATACATCATGCTCTGATAATAATGGTACTGTGTGTTCGAGTGAGGATTCAGTAAAACCTAGCAGTTATAAACATTGCTAATCAATATCAAAGAGTACTCAAAAAATTTCTAAGAACCAGCACTGGTATCAACAGATACATCAACAACAATTTTATTACAATAACCACACTTTTACACATTTTTCTCGAAATTAGTTTCAAACTACATTCAGAAATGAACTTGATATAAAAAATAACCTTGCATGGGAACACTGTTTTGAGAGGTAAGAGAAGCACATGATCTAAACCAAGACAAAGATTGTGGTAAAACTTTCAAACACGCTCATCGCTTACACGCTCACGCTTAATAAAATAAATGAGGTCTATCGGTAAGGTGAGGGTGGATGCTAATAAATTGGCAAATACGCATTGCTAGCTAACTTCTGGTGCCTCTGGAATATCACTGGGATTTACCTCATGAACATACACCTACATTTAACAGGCAGCATCTTGTTTTGACACCCCCGTGTTCGTGGAAGGTTGCCTCCAGCTTAAAAGAAAAGAAATATGGTGTGTGACTTTTTGTGGTGTGGTTGTTGAAGGTGCCATTCTCAGTTTTGCGTTCAGTCCTCCTTCTTCCAAACGCCTGTGTGTCGCCTTGAACATTGTGGTTTTTCACTTTCAATACAGATGTAGTCAAACCCAACAACAGTTTCTCATCCAGAGGTGTCAAAGTCTGATAGCTAAAATCGCTAACATCTGTTTAGATTAGACTATTCAGTACAAAATTAGGTTTCGTCATTCCTGTGGTTTATTGTGGAGGGAACGCAAGTTAAGCATTTTATTAGGGGGAAACCTTTTGTGAAATGTACATTTTTTTTACTGAAAAGGGTCACCGTTTACTGTCCAACCTTTAAAAAATCGAAAAGGATAAGGATGTAAAATGTGAGAATTAACATGTTAGGAAGCTACGTTTTTGTAATGATACATGGGTTTATGAGCAGCGTAGACACTGAAACAACCACCATGCTTTCAAAAATTTAGTCCTAATAAATGTATTAGTTAAACAAATAGTTTTTCCCAGTCTATACGCTGTGACAGAAAGCATGCACAGAGTAATCAAAAGTTCAACCTAACATCCCAGAACCATTGCTGTGGAACCAAGCACACATTCAACTTGCTTCAACTCAATTTGTGAGTCTAGTTCACTCATGTTGCAAAGCACTAACTACTTTTATTAATGTGTGAGCACAGTTGTCATTGAGAACACCTGTGCCATTAGTGAGAATGCACAAATGTCACATGACAAAACTCACTAGAACTTTAAGCATATGGAAACAACTGCATTCAGAGAATATTGTTTATTCAATTTGGAAAAACTATACACCATATACCATGGACAGGATATTAAATATGTTTCCTATTTACAGTGGTCAGAAGTTTATAATAGGGGTCTCAACAGTTAGTGATTCTAAAGGGAGACTTTAATTGAAATACATTTTTTCTTGTTTTCTGTAATGCTGTTCTTCTAGCTCATGTAGCCACTGATGGAGAAGGGAGGACGAGACTTCTTTTGATGAACCTTCCTGTGGACGAATGCAGAATATTTACAAAAACACAGCTCTCCGACACACTTATCAAAGAGAGGTCAAATACAGTCCAATATCATCACCATCCCAACTTGAAAGCTTAAATCACTTACGTGAGCACTTTGTCTTTCAGTGACGACTCTAGTAAGAGACAGGGAGAGAGAGACAGGGAGAGAGAGAGACAGGAAGAAAGAGGGACAGGAAGAGAGAGACAGGGAGAGAGAGAGACAGGGAGAGAGAGACAGGGAGAGAGAGAGACAGGGAGAGAGAGCGACAGGGAGAGTGAGACAAGGAGAGATAGACAGGGAGAGAGAGAGA
>JACXGK010012884.1:0-13681 GCA_016801125.1 Novumbra hubbsi | reverse complement strand
AGGGCATGGCACATGGAGAGGCCTCTAGCCATCTCCATGCCATTGTGGGCTCCCCAGTCAGAGCAGCTGCATTCAGTTGACTCTGATTGGGGAGCCTACTTAGGTTAGTTTTGCAGCCACACTCGGTGTGGTTTATTGTTTGTGCTTGTCTCAACAGCTCACGGTTTGTCTCTGTTTAACTCCCATTTCATGTGAATACGCTACACGTTATTTGTACTTTGTTTTATGTTAGTTTCAAACCTTTCATTTTACGTTGACAGTTTCGTGTAGTTTGTACTTGTTTGTTTTGTGGATTAAATACACCTTTTATTTATAAAATGTCTGCATATGGTTCTGCCGCACAACACAGCCGTTACAAATTCCCATATCAAAGGCCCAGATGGGCTGGTACAGCCGCTATATCCAGCTCCACCGGCGCACAGTGGATACATCAGTGGCCCACATATACTAATTCAGAATAGTAATGGTCTACTAGCTGTTGCTGTCAGCAATTCCAAGATCCATTACTCAGAGGGAAGCGTACTTCATAAAATTTCACTTTGAAGCTGTTCTTGAGATTCCCCTAATTCCTTTGATCTGTCCAGCTGGAGCTTTGAAAGCCATGATTGTATTGATTCCGAGGTGGACATGAGTTCTGTACCCTGTATGTCATACATCGTTTCCTCCTTCAGAGAACCAGGGTTACAAACCAAAACACAGAGTGGAAGTGCTTTTACAGGTTTCTGTGGACTGCCCATTTTCGCCAAAAATGAATATAGTGAAATAATGACACAAAAAGTAATACAATGACACAAAAAGTAGTACTGTTCAGTTGCCGCATTTCTTTGATTGTTCATTGGAAACAATTAGGCTCATTAAAACTGCTTGAGTGCATGTTTCTAAGAGTATGAAGCATTTTTTTCACACAAAACAATCCTATCACAATGTGCCGCTCCCTCCCTATCTGTTGCCATGGGGAAAGGTGTAGTGATGGATGCACATACAGTAAATGCAGTAGCCTGGACATGACCACCACACACAAAAGTGGAAGTGACATTCAAATAGGAAACCTGGTCTAGTTGGATAAATCTAGCAATATAGTCAACGAATTGTGAAAACAGTATATTTTATTGAACTAATGCATGGAGGAAGCCGAAGGTAATCCCCCTGTTTACTGACTGATCTGTCCCTCAGAAATGGAGTGTAAACCTTAGGCACTCTAAACCTCCCTGAAGTGTAAACTACACCATACACAAACTGTTACGTTCATTTGTAGATAATGGAGTGTTTTCAAATCAATCACGTAACTTCAAGTAATTACATTTTCCTATTTCTTCAGATCTCTAAAGAAAAGACCTTAGTAAAATTTTTGGCCACTGGTTATAAAACTAATGCTTTTGAGCCAAAACGGATCATTGAAAATTGTGTACGATGTAACTTACGCGCCCACGTGTCATCAATACCACATGCGTTCAAAGGCTGAATTAGCGTTTACATTCTTATCATCCTACTGTAAATCATCCAAATCATAGAAATAAATCATTTCTGAGGGCCTTAATTATTGGCTTGGAAACGGGCTGTTTCCACCCCCAATGATCTGAAACCCATTTAGAGTTTCATCAACGCTAGGCTCACTTAAGTTTTAAATAGTGACAGCGTGTTCGTCTGTCTCTTTGCGTGTGTGTTCTATATAAAGGTTTTACCTTTTCCTTCCTCAACAAACAACCTGCAACTACTCCCCTTTTGCAAATAAACAAATGTAATACTCGCTCCAGACCTGGATTCTTGCTCAGATTCTTCAGACAATGTCACTAGATTTGACTTCATCACGTCTCAACAGCAACAGCTCCTACCGGCAGCCAGCAGCTTCTTCCACGATGGTTGTTTCTGGCTGGGCAAAACCCCAGTATGCAACCCGTTCTCATTGGCTTCGCCATAGGTCCCAGCCATACTTGGCCATGCCTTTATTATGCCTGGATCCTCTTCTAGTGCTGCTTTCTCCGCTAGCCAGAGGTCACAGTTATCTCACTGTCAAGCCGGCAGGCCACGATCTAACCTCTGGCCATCCACGGCTTAATGAGCTACCACACTTCATCCCATCTACCTCTCTTCCCTGTAATCTCTGGGACATGCCTACTGTCACCTAGCAAATATTAGTTAAGTGCCAATTGACCGGTGGGTTTGCTTGTCTTGTTGCGCTCTGGAGATGTTAGTCACGTTTAATTCATTTTAAGTCATCCTAGTTTTAGTCTCCTTGTAGTTAGAGAATACTCAAGATATTGGAGTATAATTGTAGTCATAGATTTTCGACTCATGCTCTTTGATGTCACATGAAATGTCTGTCTTCTTCTCAAGCATAGGGTCCCCCACTACATATGGGATGTGGTCTCTCCTCTAACCTACACTATTTTAAGGTTTATCCAAGTAATAGCAGTTGGAGCAAAGTGGACAGGTGGTGGAGAAACACTGTTACTTCAGTCAAAAGCGGCTGCTGCAACTGTGAAATAAGTAGTTCACTTCGTCCAGACATAATACAATGACATAGAGTCATTGCCTTTAGAGTTAAATTAAGCAAAACACAAAAAGTAATTGCTGTAATTGCTGTACATTTGTTCAAAACGATCAATGCAATAATGACAAACTAGCTGCAGTTTTGAGAAATATTAAGTGGTGAAAATCCATCCACAACACTCTGACTTATAATCTGGCATGTTAAACCCCACATCAAAAAGCTAGCCAGCTAATCATCCCAACTCAAGATCATTTGAACCCCCCTTCACCCCCCTTCAAACATCAAGCCTTCCTCTCAATCTTGTGTCAATACCACTGACAACTTCTACTACAATGCATTCCTTCTACAACTATCTATCGTCCAAGCTCAAGCTCACTCGGCCAATGCAATTCTGCATTTACAACTAGTGTCCTTTCCTGGTCTTAAATTAACATACAATTGTTTAAAGATGTGATTTGTTCCTGGTAAACTGTGTGTGTGTGTGTGTGCTGCGACCAGGACCACTTGGGTCAACAATGTTAAGCTTAGGCTCCCCTCAATGCAGTAATGAAGTATTGATGGGAGTGGGGTGGAGTTAGGGTACCTGTCATTATCACCCATTGATGGATACCTGCCTTCCTCAGGATGGTGGTAGGGAGGGGGAGTGTGTTAAAGGGAATCAGTGGAGCAAGGAGCGCTCAGTGCAAGGGAGTGGAAGAGATTTGTCGGTCAAAGACGGCAGTAATTATGTCCTGTTTGATGTTTAAGAGAAGGAGCCCCTGAAGATCTTTGAGACACACCTCCTCCCCAAAGCTACTTCTCCGTCAACACGAGGTTTCTCACTTTCCCACACTCCTCCTCAAGGTTTGGAAATAGCGTGTATTATTGACTGGATGCAGTTGTAGGCATTTTGCTGCACAGTGTTCGAAGGGCTTGTGTATTTTATGTTAGTGACAACGCATACTTCATGCGTCTGGTTAACTGTCACACTGGTGGGGTGGCCATCCTTATCTGCCTGAGTGACTGACTGCTCTCATGGCCCCAGTTGTGCATCTCAACGGATTCCTCACAATGTGGCTCCGCTGTTGAGAAGGGAGTTTCACAACATTCCTCGTCGCTAGTGCTTCACGGCCTTTTGACTTTTATTACCGGGCAGGGTACAAGAGGTTCCCATAAACTTTAGCCTGTGTTTTTGGTCTGACATTAAAAAAGGATTAGCCTTTTCATCCTGCTGTGACGTCTCAGTCCATCCACTTATGCATCCAATCACGTTCACCGTTGTGCTCCTGGCCAACTAAAGTCAATTCGGGAAAAGATTTCATTTAGTGATCCAAAATATAGAAATCTTGTCTATAGTCATATCTGAAATAACTACGGTTATGTAAAGTAACCCTGCCCGCTGGGACTGAGGGGTTTTCATTATGAGCCGATTAGAATGGTTTCATAACTTTTCAGTCTGGAAAGGCTATTCCTTTAATCCATGGTTGGCCTGTCTAACCCAAGGTGTTGTAATCCTTTAGACCAGCTGTTCAGCGGATGTGATTGACAGAGAGAAGGACTATTTGGGCAGTTTCATATATTGTGCCCTATCACGTGTACAATCTTATTATCGTAGTCTGTCACTATTACCTAATGACACTATCATCTCAACGCCTAACATACGTAATATCAGTCCAGTTTTCTGGGATGGGAACTATGCTGCTACAGTGGTTAATGTGAGAGTCAGTGGAAACACACTGACATTTGCTCCGCCACTAAACCTAGGTATTGTTGATATTAGTTGTAAAGGCCTGAATGCATCTGCAGACGGACGTTGCAGAGACTCATGCAGCAGGCCTCTGATTAGCACAGCCGCTGGTTTAATCCAGTGTTCGGAGATGTGTTAAAAGTGTAATATGTCACATTAGTGGTGAGAATGGAGGGGGGGTGTGATCGTGCTCTTCTGAGACCCTGACGAAGCAGGACAGCCAGTGAACCTAAAGCCTAACTGAAGGCCAGTCAGTAGTGAATTACAGCACAACACCTGGCCCCATCACGTGGTACACCACAAAGGTCAGACAGGAAGCCTCGCACTGGCTATACTGTGGAGAAATGTAACCGTGAGTACTGTACGGTTTGTCTCTGTCAAAGGCATCTCTGCAGCTTCCCTCTGTGTGGCTTATGTCAGAGGAAGCTCAACTCCGGGCCTCAGGCCCAGGGATAGGGACTCCCCTGATGACCATGGATACCAGCCAAAATGCGTAATGTTCTCCCTGGCAGGTCTCACTCATTCTGTGGCACAACCCCCAGATGTGTCCCTGATATGGGCATGTGAGGCAGTTATGTAAATGGTAACATCTGCTTGGCGTTATCTCATTGCATCCGTTAACCTTAACCCCCTGCACAGCACTATGACTCCTACATTGTATAATGCTCTACGCCTCCTCCTAACCTCCTGACTGTCTCTCTAAACACAAATGGCCACCAGCTTATTTTTGCTTCTTTCTAGCACTGACCTTGCTGATAGCAACTTCATAATGTAAGGTGTACAAGACAAAAGATTCTAGACCATTAAAACAGAGAGACAAGTGCGTCCCCAAACGGCGGATCACCAGAATCAAATTTGGATTGTGATTGGTAGTGATATTTCTGTGACAGGGTGAGGTCACTTTTAAAACAGAATGTTTTGGGGGGAACTTGACCATTTCCGCAGGTTGTCAATTTTTCTTGAAACTTAATGTGATTTTCTTCGTAGACTACACAAACACTTTGTCAAAAATGTACTTTAGAATTTATGAATATATCAACATGGTCATGGTAATAATGTATTGTAGGAGGCAAATGCATAATGAATGATATTCAAGTTCTATACTGTCTGACCAGTCAACAAGCATATGACGTAACAAGGGATGAGGAGTTGGAATCTTTGGACCTTCACAAAGTGATTATAACTTTATATAGTTCTGAGTAACAATGACTGATATATTTCAACAATGATGAAAATGTAAACATGAACACAGACACACATTTATGCACACACTGTTTTAAGTCATTCACACCCTTCAGTTTTCCAAAACTCCTTCCTGCATAGATTTAGCAGACTTGACGCTAAGTGCATTTCTGAACATTTCCTTAAAACAACAACAGCACATACACTTGTAAGTAATGTTTATTTCACATACACCCTTCATATAAGACATATCAATGTGTCCACAAAATCACATCGGCCAAGTGCATAATAGCTAACAATCAATGTATTTTGGGTTTCTTTATGTCATTGTGGTACACTCTGTGTCACATCCCTGAGTTTCTTAGACGTAGTCCACTGGAATAATGTCCCATAGTGGCCAGTAGAACTGGAAGCATCTTCCCAACTTATACCAATGACTCACTAACAGGAGGGTTATCGGAGTCTTGACTATGCATGGAACTCAGGCCTGTGTCTGAGTCATCGTCATTGCCATCGCATGTCTTTGAAAGCCCCCTAGCTTGCTCCACCCACTCACTCCTCTTCACCATCTTTGGGTCCTCGCCAACCAGTGAGTTGCAGACATTGCCCTTGCCCTGTGGGCCCTCTTCCTCTATGTCCAGCGAGTTCACTTTCTCCAGCAAATCCCTTATCTCCTTTTCTTTCGCCCCTAAAATATCCTGGGTTCGATTCACGTGATTCCGAGTGGCCTCTAAATCCGTGTTCAAGCGCAGCCCAATGTATGCACTGGTATCCAGCTGCGTTTTAATTCTCTCCTCCTCCAGATGTGACTGATTCTTAGATGAAGTGTCAGCCTCTAGTTCTACAGTGTATGTTGCCGTTGATACCCTCATAAATGTCTCTGGTGATTCCACTTCTTCACCTGTCAGTTCCTCCTTTCTTCGATTCATCCACCGCAGGTTAAGTTCCTCTTGGATTTCCACAGTAATGCTCTCCATGAGCGCTTCGTGCTCAGCCAATTCATCTTGTAGCCTGATTACCTCCTCACACCTTTGGGTATACTCCTCAAACTGAGCGACAGACTCAGCTGAAGATGGCTTCTCACACTCTGAGTTGAAGGTTGTGTCAGGATGTGCATCCACTAAGTATGTGTCTTGCACATAATTGATCCCATGCATTTTCATTCTGTCAATGTGAACTTTAGCTTCATACCTCTCTATATCTCTGTCCAGTTCTTTAATTCTCTGGACCTGTTGGCGGATTGTGTGGTCCTGGGATATGACCAGGTGAACCAACGTTTCCATTTTCTCCCCACATGATGTATCATTGGACACTTTTTGAGCCCTCTTTTTATTTATTTTATCCAACTTTCTGAAGGCTTTCCTTACAATCCGACGTTGTTTCTCAGGTGAGAAGCCCATGGTGGCTCTTACTGTCCCCTTGTAAACGCACGGACTCTCCTTGCTAAGCACCACACGCGCCTCGGCGCTACGGGGTCCGTGGTTAGCCAAAGAAGCCTCGTTTTTAACTAACACGAACCGTATGTTCACCTGCTCTTCTCCCCAGGCGTCCCAAAGTCGAAGGATTTTTGTTTTATTCGGCAGAATTCTCTCAAATCCTCTCCATTTCTCTACGATACAATAAGACTGTGGTGATGCCGAGAGCATGGCAGCAGTGACACATTGCGTCAGGTTTTGGTCCTCGAGGAGCACTTTGACCACATCAGCACAGGTGGTGCGCTTTGACAGTCCGGAGACAAGTTTCTCTTCTCGGCAAACCCACACGGATATCTTACTTTCCTCGGACATCATAAACTAAAAAGAATACGTTATTTGCTTAGAATACCATTCGAAGTCCGTTTTGAAGAGGATAAGTAATACGATGAGTCGTATCATTAATTTCTAAACTGAATGTAAATCCACATGCATAACGCGACATTCAGAGTAAAAATCAAGACCCACCATTCAGAGTTTCTTGAAAGTGTTCACAGCGTAGTAATATCCATTTGTCCTCAGATGCTGTTACCTCTTTTCAAGCCAACACTCAGGTGCAGGCTTTTCACGCTGTGCGTACAACTACTGCCACAGAACCACTCTGCTTTGATCACATGACAACTTCAGAGTTTAAAAAATTCGACAAGTAACACCGCCCATTAAGTTTTTCATCTGCCAGTGAACCTGATTGCGTATATTTAATGTTTGAGTTATAACAAAATATAACTAAAACACCACTGTGATCTATTAAAAATAAATAATATAAAATCGCAGACATTGTAGATGGATCATATGGAGAATATAATTGTAGCATATGCGAGCACAGCTATTTTTATTATCAATTTCATTACACCCATAATTCATATGAATGTTGCCATTTGCTCTATTTATTACTGATGAATGACAATATGTGAGCCTATTACTGTAACATCCTACTACTTTACATTGGAATTTTGCAGCAACATATAGCATAACTCAAGCGTGAGATGTCAGTATTTGTATCCTGTCTCATCTGACTTCATACATCTGTATTTGTATATGCAGATGTTTTAGATTACCTTCATTTTAATTCAGAAGGCCAATGCCTGTTTTAGAACAAGAGAGACCCCCTGCTGTCTGTGAACACATGACACTGAATCCAGACCTTTCCCACCCTATCTGGCTTTAAGTGTTCTTCCTCTCGTGCTCAGGTGCAGCTGTGTAAAGGCCTCGGGAGAAACACAGGAAGGATAGAAGCCCAAATCTGTCAGGGCTTTGACCCCTGGGAAGATTACAATGGTGTATCGGGCATAGATTTAGAAAAGACTCCAGGTCCTTTCTCACAAACAGCCAGCCAGCCAGACAGCAGACAAACATATGTTGGATATTATCTGGACATTGTCAGGGGAGAGAAAACCGCAGTCTGTAAAATAGTGGTTCTCAGACTTCTCCTGGGGACCCCCAGCTGACCCATCATTTTGCTGAACTCGCTCACTTGAATCAAGCATACAAGCGGTTGATAAATAGTAGACAATTTGATTCCGTTTTTTTAGCTCTGTGGAAACATTTCTGTAACAAACCACAGTAAACTTCTAATATTAAAATTCCTAAAACATAAATCCACTAAATTACAGAACACCAACCAGCTTTAGATATGCCAGCACTTTAATCACTTTTCATTTGAAAATGGCTCCACCTGGTGTTAGCATTCAGCACAGACAAAATGGAGTTCAACAGTCAAAATGAACAGTACTGCGCTGTGCTGACAATGATTCTCGATAAGCAGCCAGTAAATAGCTCCCTCCCTTGAATGCTGGAGGTCACTACAATGTATTTGTTCTGACGTTGTGTAAGACATCTAGCACATTTGTGACCTAGGGTGGTCCAGTGGTCTTAGAGCTGCTGCCTCTGGAGCATGTCTGTCATGTTTTAATCTGGGCCAATGTTGTCTTAGTTATTCCCCTGCTTTCTTCTCCAAGGAATCATAATATAAGTATTTATGTGGAGATGTTTTACATTTGAGTTTTAATACTGTGAGTTGTTCAAAGAGTAAAACAGGACATCATTTTTTCCTGATTTATTGAACTTCAATATTGTATACATACAAAGTATCTAGAAAGCTACAAAATATCTACCACTTTATGAAGAAGGCATCCAAATGTTTACGGAGCAAAGAAACAATTTACTGCCATTGATATGAAAAGATATCACACTTCTGTACCAAGAAAAGCAAGGATATATACTTTTATACAAAGCACCGTTTTACAACAAAATATATATATATGTATATATATATATATGCACACAAACCCACATTTTTATGACGATCTGAACTGTAGAAAAGTTCACTTTAAAGCCAACATCTTAAAATGGGAATAATGAACAAAAAAGGTACCAGTACCTACATTAAGACAGAATTACAAACAAATATCGACGAGCTAAACTGCTGATATGTTTGTGTCAAGATTCCTTTACAGTCATGATTTAAGTCCATTTGATTCAGAGTGTCCTCAAGTCCATTATCTGATCAACTTTAGTTCCAATCCCCAGAAAAGCGGAAAGGAAAGTCGACTGTTACATCCTGAAACTGACCTGTCAAATGTATCAGCAGTGCAGCAGTAACAGCATCAACACCCTCTCGGGGCTTGGAATATACCACAAAGGTCATCACGAAACCATTGTATACACGTTAAACAGCAAAACAAAACACCTCAGTAAGTAATTCATGAAGGTGAACTAGTACACAGGGCAGAAAGGAAAAATACAAAACTTAAACAAAGAAAAACTCATATGCCTACTGAACTTCAGTCTCCATGGGGCTGCATTAAAAATACAACATCATTGTATGAACTTTGTATCTACCAGATAAATGTTCTGCAATGATTCAGAATATGTTCTCATCAATAATTTAGTATGTATCAGGAATCATGCAAGTATCTCAACATACACTGAAGTTGACTGTAACTTTTTACAGCTACTGGGATGAGTTGGGACTCATTTCTGTCTGGTCAAACAGGCCTTTTATTTGCTATTACCGTACTCACATGAACACTAGACATACTCATCTTATCTAATACCTTCTTAAAACTTATTGTAAGTATAAGAATGACTATATTATGTATTTCACCATAGATCAACTCACTGTCCTTGTAATCTATTACAAACCTTCAGCAAGGCAATGTGGTGATTGGATTCCTTTTATCTTTTTTTGGTTAAGCAACATTTAATTCATAATTATGTTGTATTATCGAAGCAGGAGATTCTAAACCAAGGCACTTCCATGCTACAGTGCAGGGCATGACTACAGATCCACTGTATCTCTGTATATTTTTGGTCTTTCAGGATAGGAAAGGCGACATCCGTTCTTACTTTAAAAAGTTGTAACATTTTGACTCGTGTGTGGTAAGATTTTGTACCAATGACATACGTCAGTGATTGATAAAAAATAAAACATAAGACAATCTTAAAAGTGAACCAAGGCCAGTATTACAACACACACTAAGGCACTGTACACTGTTCAACTTTGGCAGATTGTACTAGTAGAAATCCTACAAAATGTGAAAATTTGTTTTCCAGCTTAGGAAAGATATCACAGCTTTAGTGGCATCTTTTGGAATTCACACAACCATGACATATTTAAGGCTCGGAATTGGTGTAGGCCACAGAATCTTGGGCTGGTGAGAAATTACATTGCAATGAATGGGGGGAAAAAGTACGACATTGAAACCAAGAAGTCTACTCAGATATAATTCCACTGCATACTGAGCACAGCCCGCTGTCTAATAACAAGTTAACCGTTGTCTCGTAATGAGTTAAAAAAAGCACATATCTAAAAAGAAAACAAAAGAGTGAAATTGCAAAGGCATATTGTACAGGGGGGGACCAAGTGCTTAGGACAAGGTGACATTCCACTCAGAGACGTAAATGTAGTGCTTTCACGTTTTTAGAATCAAAAACTTGTTTGTAGTGTAAGACGTGTAACGGGAGAGATCTATGTTTTTTCTTCACAATAAAAGACTTGCCCCGACTGGGGCAGAGATACAGGTTGAACTTGGCGCCTGTAGTGTAATTACAATGCATTCATACTGCTGTTAGCGTCTAAGACGTGAAGTGCTTCGACAGGGATCTGTGTGAAATGTCCCTGAAAGCCACGGATGATTACGTAATAAATAGAACCATGATGCCCACAATCACTTGCCTTTAACTAACTTCTGTGTACCAATTATATTGTCCAAAAATGTTTTCTAAAAACATTTTTCTTTGGAAAACCTATTGGCCATGTGTGTATATTTATATGCTCACAAATCATCAATTACTGACGTACAGACAGACAAACGTATCTTATAGAACTAATGTGAAAAAGGCTAACATCTTTGTCATTTTTTCGTAGACCACATTAAGAGATCGAAGCGGGGAAAAAACGTACACATGTCTGCTGAGCCAATTAAACCCAACCGACAGTTTCTTTAGATACTGCCACTTTTATATGTACATCCTACGAAACAAAAACATTGACATCCTATGAAACAAGGATTGACTCCACATCCGTAAAATGAAGAGTTTCCCCTTCATCGAAACATAGAACAACTGTACCGCGATTCACAGCTGCAGTCAAACACCGAACACATACATTAATATACACGCAGGACGATGACAATTGGACTTCACCCAAAATGGGACCAAACCGCTTTTGTAGGTGTGATTTCCAGCTAGAGGCACTGCCAATTCATTTTGAGGCTCTTCAGTCTATGTAAAATGGGTTATTCCGGGGAGTTCCGGTGCCTCATTCTTTCACCAGCCGGTAGATATGATGCTGTGCGCCGTGCTCGCTGTTCGACACCTCAAACACACATGCCATACACAGCAGAGTCTCCTGGGTGTCCCTGTTCGTCACCACCTGGTAGGGAAGGAGGTGTCACGTTAGTAGGTCTGGCCTGACGCAATCCCAGTCCACGTGATGCAATGTGCATCTCAGCAGAGGGATCTTAGTGATAAGGGCTTTCAGATAAACAAGGCCCACCGACAATATGGTAAACAGAAGTTGAAGGCGACTGCTTTTCTCTTTTTATGTCAATCAGAGAAGTGTGGCAAAAACAATTCAGAAAATCCAAAGTATGTAAAGAAATAAAGAAAGGTGTAGATGTTAAGAGTACCCACACACATATGCATTAAAAAGAGCTCTCTCTGCGGTGGAGAAAGGGACTTTAATCCCCCATGTGATGGGTAATAAAAGGCGTCTGTCCCCTCCCCCTCCCATCGGTTCTATACCCGGTGGAGTGTAAGGAATGCCGGGGTTGAGGTTCATCACACTGTTCTATACCCGGTGGAGTGTAAGGAATGCCGGGGTTGAGACTCATCACATTGTGTTCTATACCCGGTGGAGTGTAAGGAATGCCGGGGCTGAGACTCATTACGCTGTGTTCTATACCCGGTGGAGTGTAAGGAATGCCGGGGTTGAGACTCATCACATTGTGTTCTATACCCGGTGGAGTGTAAGGAATGCCGGGGCTGAGACTCATTACGCTGTGTTCTATACCCGGTAGAATATAAGGAGTGCAAGGGACGAGCTCCTTGTTTAAGGCCCGCTGGAGCCAGAGCCTTGCAGACCCACCCTAACATTTGAATATAGGAGAGGGAGTGTCCTAGCCACAGGTTAGGGTAGTAAGAGACCAGTTGTTTTAGGAAAGGGCAGGAGGTTGTGTTTACCAATAAGATGGTGAAGTTCTCCAGCACGCTGTTCATCATGTATTTCTCAGGCAGGTGTTTGAGCTTGTGGATGAAGTTGGTCATGTATTGACACATGGGAGACCGGCTTATCCTGTACACGAAACGTCCGTTCTCATACCGGGCATACTCCGTCTGGGGACAAAGGGAGAAGACAACATCCAGGAACATGGATAGCAACTTGGTGGCAATCGGTTAACTACATAACGCAATTCATTTAGACATTAGACTGAATACCCACCTCCACCTTCTCCACCACCTGCTTGCCAAAGGAGCACACCTTTGTGGAGCAGGTTATTGTCATGTTCTCGGAGCTCTCGTACTGACTGGTTACACCATAGAAATCCCGCACATCAACATCAATGTTGAAGTTCAAGTCAGCCTGAGAACCAATAATGCCACAGTATTATTATTTTGTCACACTTGTTAATCCATATGACCAGTGTTGATATGTCCCTATATTTTCCGGCATTCATTGGTAAGACAGTAGTATATATTACCAGCTAGTACTATATAAATAAATATATATATTTTTGTATATTTCTATTAGTAAAACCATGTCCCTCTTCAACCATGTTTGCCAACAAATTCGCCAATCGATTGAGTGCTGGATTAAAACCCCAAAATCCAAGTAAGCAATTGAAATTCTACTTGTGTGAATTTCATCACGGTAGCTCACATAGTAACTAAGTAGTGTGTATGGCACCCATGTGCCTGTATGCACTCTGAACAATGTCTGGGCGTGTTCCTGATGAGATGGTGGATGTTCTCCTTTCAGACCTGGATCAGGATATCAGTGAGCTCCTGGACAGTCTGTGGCACTACTTGGTGGTGTCATGCCCTGGCTGCGAGCCCCTGGCCATTTCAGGGCCAGACTTTTTGTGAGGCCTCTAGCCCTCTTCATGCCATTGTGGGCTCCCCAGTCAGAGCAGCTGCATTCAGTTGACTCTGATTGGGGAGCCTACTTAGGTTCAGTTTTCACCACACCCGGTGTGGTTTATTGTTTGTGTTTGTATCTCAACAGCTCACGGTTTGTCTCTGTTTAACTCCCATTTCAGTGGATACTCTACACGTTCTTTGTATTTAGTTTTAGTTCTGTTTGCTGTG
>JACXGK010012883.1:0-13683 GCA_016801125.1 Novumbra hubbsi | reverse complement strand
TGGCCATAATGCATTCTGGGGTTCTTGGTGCTCACAGCCTGATCATAATGTATTCTGAGGTTCTTGGTGCTCACAGCCTGGTCATAATGCATTCTGAAGTTCTTGGTGCTCACAGCCTGGTCATAATGCATTCTGAGGTTCCTGGTGCTCACAGCCTGGTCATAATGCATTCTGGGGTTCTTGGTGCTCACAGTCTGGGCATAACGCATTCTGAGGTTCTTGGTGCTCACAGCCTGGTCATAATGTATTCTGAGGTTCTTGGTGCTCACAGCCTGGTCATAATGTATTCTGAGGTTCTTGGTGCTCACAGCCTGGTCATAATGCATTCTGAGGTTCTTGATGCTCACAGACTGATCATAATGCATTCTGAGGTTCTTGGTGCTCACAGCCTGGTCATAATGCATTCTGAGGTTCTAATTTGAAAGTCCTATTGGCCTTTTTAGCATTAACATTGTATTTACATCAGTGTGACACCACCAGTAAAAACTCACTGGAAACACATAGCTAGCCAGTGGATAAGACTAGTTGAAATTACATAACATAACAATCTGTTTAAAACTGATGTTATTATGTCAGATGTTTCCACTCAATGTCCTACAATTAAGATTATTTTCATTTGCAGCGGTGTGTGAACTCTTTAATCAACTCTTCCTGTAATGTTTTCCATTGGGCCCCTACTAAGTGTGCCAAGGTCAAATTTTGACAATTATTTTTTGGATGTATAGGTTAACATTTTAATACGAGGGGTTGGGGAAGAGCAACGTCTAACCAGCAATCAGCTGGGTTTAAACATGTTTTGCCAGCAACTCTCGCTATTACTACAGAGGCTCCATTTCGGATGACACTCGGTGCCCAAACACGTAAAGCAATGTCACAATGATCAGCCATTTGCATTCCTCCTCTTGCTAGGATGGTTTCACTTTCCTGTGGATAGCAATAAGTGCCCTGGCGAGCCACAAATCAGAAGAAAAGACACAATTTGCTATCTCCTTGCAGCTTTTTCCGGTCTTTGCTGTGGGAGCCATATCTCCATGCGCTTTGAAGTCAAAGCCACTGGCAATGTCTCAAGCGCGGCTGTCATCAAGCGAGTGCCTCTTCATTAAATTCTAGAGCGGCTTCTAATTACAGACAGTATCAAGAGCCCCTCCATGCAATATAATAGAGGAGCCAGGCTGGGTAGAGAACAATGTGCATGACACAAATACCAAATACCACGGGGGGAAGACAAACATAAAATGGACTACATTTCAATCAAATGAACAAGATAGAAATCTTATCTTAGGTGGATTAAATAACTGCTTTCTCGTAGCTTTAGAGCTCATGGAGATTCTTCAAGGTTGTGTTACAGAAATTGCTTTTAAGTTAATATTCTCGACTGCTGCTAGGTGGGCCAATATATACACACAGCATTCTATCTAATTAATGCAGGAGAGCGATCGTACTTGGCTGAACTGCAGCTGAGTGTATGCTTCCCAGCAAGTTTGCTGAGCTGCAGCAATGAATTCTGGGATGGATCTGAGCAGAGCCTTTCATCCTGAAACTCTCTCCCCTATCACCTGCACTGTCTCCCAGCCACTCTATTTATAACTTGTAACCATAACAACTGCTGTATTCCTTGGTTAATCTGAAAGAATTTCTGTCACTATGTGTCTTTTGTTCCTGGGAGAACTAGCTCTGCTTGTTACATGTGTACAGAGATCTCATCAGCATTGTCGAAGACGATGAAAACCTTTTAATTACAATGACACCTCAAACATGAGCAACTTTTGTATTTAAAAAGATATAAGATATAAGATATTATAAAGATATGTTATAAAGTGGGATTTATTTTGATGGGATTGATTGGATAGTCTTAAAGCTTTACAAATACACAGAACATATCCATACATAACCTACAGTCTTACAGATGATACATGATATCAAATCATGTTGACAATAACGTTCATGAATGTGTGTTTTAATGTGTGCTTTGAAAAAAATAGAGTAACCTGAAATTACAGGTACATGTAAATGAATTAAGAATTTGCTTTTAAACAGCAAAAGCAAATCCTGCTATTAATAAATTACTTGAGTACATTTCGTTTTGTTTAAAAAACAAATAGCCTAATAAATATGCTTCCATGAAAGCACACGCCAAAACCTTTAGTACAGGTCTGCATGGTAAATAAAATGACCATCTTATTTGAAGGTTTTATATTAATTGCATTACTTTTCTGTAGAAAAAGAAGGTTGACGGGTATTTGACAAGGTCCAATATCTTCCGTTCTTGAATCAGTCGGGGTAATATCTCTTCAAAGCTGCAAATAGTTAAAAATGAAACAGGCCTTAAGCATGGCTGGGAGACATTCAGTAACAAGCAGGCAGTACATATAGTCTGGTGTAGTAATCCCACAGAGAGCAACTGGTCCACTCTTCGGGCTTGTCCCACTCTCTGTTAGAGTATAGCATCCTTCTAAGTGAAACAGTGAACCAAAGCAGCATATCCAGTCTCCCATTACTCACATCCCATGCCCCAGAAAAGGAAAGTCATGTTGTAAATCGTGTCTGGAACCGCTCACACCTACAGACGACCTGCATCTAACAACCGGTTAGCCTCCATGCTAGCAAATTGTAACACATAACAGTGGCTTTTAGCTACAGATGGGTTATTGCATTGTTTGACACCTTTCAGACGGTGTCTCCTATCGCAATGTCCTCTTGTCACACAGGGGAAAATCTTACACTTTCTTGTCCAACGGTCCAATCACACAGCTTTATACTTGCAAACGCAGGGCTGTTTGACCCTTCTCTGCTGAATTTATGGACCAACAGAATTTATTATCTAACCAATAATATTGACCAAAAATAAATAAACATGTACAGTATATTTGTTTTGCTTTACAACAAGCCGGATTAAAATCATGATCTGAATCCTATTATTTATTAATTTACTTTTGACCTTGTTTAAATGCAATTTGGAGCGCCTTAAAAGATTATGATGAGATGAGTCACATACGAGTGTTTGGTAAGAAGAAATGGAAGAGCATAATGCTCCACTAAGAGGAAAGGACGTGAGGACGAAGCCCCGAAAATAAATCCTGAATCTTTTTCAATGTCTTTTCAATGTGACTACATGAAAAGTATGTGAATAATGAACATGTATGCAATTCCAAATTGCTATGTATTTATATGAACGTGGGCTTCCAGAAGAGGTCGATGTGAGTTATCCAGTATTGCTCACACAGTTTGCCCTCCAATCTCCTTGGTGATCTTAACCGCAACCAACAACATTCATTAAATTCACAAGACCTCTATTTAATAAGAGCTAAAACCCCTCCAAGGCCACCTTCTGCTGTTCTGCCGAGGGGGTGAGAAGAGAATAGAGGCTGCCTCTACCGTTGTTGGCCTCTCTACCCTGAGGCTTGAGGCGGGGACAGAGGATAGATGGTGTGTTAGCTACACCCAGGCTTATGGCTGCCCTTCCAAAATGGAGATATGACACCTTTGTTCTCTGAGACAGGAGTGTAACAGCAGTAGTAGGAGAGAGGGAGAGGGGGAGACAGCAGGAGAGAGGGTGAGGGGGAGACAGCAGGAGAGAGGGAGAGGGGGAGACAGCAGGAGAGAGGGAGAGGGGGAGACAGCAGGAGAGAGGGAGAGGGGGAGACAGCAGGAGAGAGGGAGAGGGGGAGACAGCAGGGAGACAGAGAGGCACCAGACAGAGAGAGACTCAGAGTTCTATCCTACTTTAATTTTAGCCCCTTTCTCCCATTTTATTTGATTATAGTAGGATTTATCCCTGTTATGAATAAGCACATGGGCATTAAGCTGGGGTTTAGCTCCTCTGTAAAAAGCTAGACCAAAATTAATTAAATGTACTGTAGCTTTTAGTAAAAAAAGCCCAGAATAGCAGTGTTGTCTTCCTGTCATGGAAAATCAATACAATGCAGCCCAGTTAAAAACACAAGTTTCCCGTTGGTTTAATGTCATAGCAGATATTACGAATTGATGGTTGAAATAACACAAGCATTATGATAATGCATTTTTTGTGTAAGAGCTGCTTGAAAAAATTTCAAAAATGTCATCCTATTACGGTGGGATTGAATTATTGTCTCAGATTATGACATCCAGATCAGATTTTAATAGCCCAATTACAAGTAATCTGCATAATTGGGTGGGCATTCACAGACAATCATAGTTGTTAATGTGAATAACTTTAAATACTTGATCACAAAGAGCATTTCAAGAGTCATCAGAGGCTCGCAGAAAAAACAATAAAAATAGATGTTGAGGTCATTTGAATAAAAATAAAAAGACACATTGATTTATTGATAAGGATGTAAAACATTGTACTGTAGGTGCAATTAATCTTAAATATGAAAATCTTCACACTGGTTTAAAACGGTTTCCAGGTCAAAGTAAACTGTTCCCTAGGCAATGTGTTTGAATGCGCAAACTTCATAGCCACCAAAAGAGATCACATTTGCTTTAATGTTAGCTGTAAAATATTCCACATTGCAGCATTGGTTTAGGTACAATAACATACTCAATGCATATTCTGTTGTGAGGCAACAACAAGAATTCATGCAGTGGGTAGGACAAACGTCCAAGTAGAATAGGAACCTAGGCTTTGCCAGTTGAAGATTATAAGAGTACATGACCTGCATCCATTCCCAATAGTGCTACACTTTCTTTACCAACTAAATGTTTTTTGAAGATGAAAAGCATTATAATGAGATTTTTTAAGATGTTAAGATATTCTTATATAGATGTTATGTATATGTTATATAGATGTTTAATTCAGAAAATATTATAATTCAAAAAAGGTAAGAGCTATGACATTCTCAAGCAACCTGTGGTGGGCACATCTGGACAAATTGGTTTTATATTAGTTGTTGAATTATTTGAGGACTGAAGAATGTGACTATAATAACAATAAAAACTAGAATGAGACGAGTATATAAAACCCCTGCAGTTGTGCATTGCTAGCACATTTAATAATTACTTTCCAATAATTACATTTGCAGCATTGTTGACTGTTAAGGGCCTTTGGCTGTTATCAGTCACTGCAACAAAATGAAATTAATAAAATCACTAAGTGCTCACTAATCCTGACAGATTGAATCCCAATGGATAATACAAACCGCCTTGCCGCCACTCCTAACCAAGCAAAACTACATTAAATATTATTCATTAGGTACAATTCTGTTACATCCTCTCCATGTACTGATTAGAGACAGTGCAGTGTCAATGACTAAAGGCTCCAGCCATTCCAACATAAAGAAATATTTTCATATGTACTGGAAAATAATGTACATTTTTTCCAAGCCAAATTGCCCATCTTGTTTGGCAAATATTCCATAGAATATTTGACATTAACAGCTATCAGCTAGTTCCTGTCGACATTTTCTGCTAAGCATCGAACGTATCATCCACATTCATAATTCATTGAGAGGAGTCGCATCTGGCAATGAATCAAAATTAAAAGCCTTTATTTTAAACATGCACATTTCATTTCATGTTATCTGGCTTGCCGACTTTAAATTAAGGTAGTAGTATTTGTAAATGTTGGTTCCATGAAACAGCCTAAATGTATTTTTGAACATTTGCACAATGCAGCTGGGTGTGTATTTTCTTGTTTTCAATGTCATTCTTTAGGTTCTGCTTGCCCAGAAGTATTGTGCCCGCTCATGACTTTAATTGGTCAAGTCATGCTCAGAGTCTGCTGTAGAACTTTGATGTACTTTGGCAATTGTTGCATAGCCACACTAAATTGAGCAATGTGTCAGAGTTTGAAGACATGGAAACAGACACAGAGAGTAGGTAAACATCAACTTAATAAAATGAATAGCTCAAAATGTATCTGCATATTTTTATAAAATATTCATTTTACATCCCTAGCTTCAAAAGAGTTCATTTATACCCCATCCTGGCTGTTGTTGTATGTGAGAACAGGGTTTCAGTTAACTTAGTTAAAAGATATGGTTAATTGAATACTGTTAAATTCCGCTTTTTCCCCAAGTTGCTCTTTGAACCAGGAAGTAACGAGTGACACAAGTACATCAGGCCTAGGATAGCATAAACTGACCAAAACACAAAAAAAGTAATGTTTTCCCAAGCAAGTTGTAACAATAGATGTAAAATAAGAGTGTTATTGATTTAGCAGCAGGATTTAAGGAGAACTAGCAAATGTTTCTGTTATCTAGTTTGCAAGGCTCAATCCCATAGTGGATGCTTAGATTGACTTTTCATCCACTCAATGCTGACAGAATTCTCATTACTTAAGCCACATTTAAAAAGAGCAAATAAATATATATTGGCCTATTCAGTTGTACACCATCATGCGATATAACCTATGCAATGTGTTTGTCTCCCCGTCCATCGCCACGTCCCTCCGCGCATGTGGCTCTCCCATCACTTCTGGCAGCATGAGCAGGCCTCCATTTCTGGCCCCCAAGAGTGCATGCTGTTTCTGCCCAGGCTCCCGACGGTGCCCGTGCCACGGCCTCGCCACCTGGCCCTAGGCTGCACATGCTGCCCCTACCCTTCCTACAGTGCCAAGGCCACTGCTCAACCACGGCACTGGTTTGCTGATTCCATATCGTAGTTTGCATTGTGTGCCTCTGTTCTGAACCCACGGTGTACTTCCACAGTGTACTTCCACAGTGTACTTCCACAGTGTACTTCCACAGTGTACTTCCACAGTGTACTTCCACAGTGTACTTCCACAGAGTACTTCCACAGTGTACTTACACAGTGTACTTACACAGTGTACTTACACAGTGCCCCTCCCCTCTATGGCATCCCTTGCATCCATGGTTCATTGGAGTCCACAGCACACCTCCGTTAGCTGACTGTTAATTGATATCAACCTTGATGGAGGCCCAACAGCCCAGATGATACACGATGGGGAAACAATTAGCCATGGGAAACAAGGATTGGGCTACATTCACAAAGCAGACTGCCCCTAAACATTTGCCTTAGCCACTCTCACTTTGGGCGATCCCCATCCAAACCGTATGCAGTTTGGAGTGCAATCTTAAGTGCTGATCCTATCTTCAATAGCTGCCCCCTCAGCCCTTGATTTAGATTGAAGGGACAAGTGAACAACTCAGCTTGCAGGATTAATCAGTCAATTCAATGCAAACTTTGGTTACATGTGTTACACACATTTTATGTGTCAAACTCGAACCTCCTTGGTCAGACTACTTGTGAGGTGCGTAACAAGTTGAGTAGTGACTTGGCTCAGATCTTCGCACAGACTTTCTTGGACATGTGTGCTTGCAAGTGCCCTTGGATGTAATGATGTAAAACATCATTCAAGGGCTGAGAATGTTGTCCAGATTGTCCCTGATTACCTAAAATGTATGCACCGTACTTTAAATATAAAAAGCTTTTAAAAATGTAAAGGGTAACGCTGTTTTGAATATGTCATTTTACAAAGGGGACTATAGGATAATCTAGGTAAACACAAAGTCTCTAACGTTTTGGATGTGGATTCCATGTTTCACACAAACCAATAAATACATTTTTAGATATTTTAGGGGCATGTAGACCAGAATACTAACATTTTTATTGTTGAACCTTCTATAAACTGAGATTGGATTATTAATCATGTCTGTTTACTGTACAACACATGTTATACTACACTGTAGAACATATTTACTGGCTGAATTGCATCATGGATGATAACCAAAGTACCATTTCCAAAAGGTACCGATTTCTACCCTAAGAAAATCAAATGAGCCAGGATCTGAGCTCCAACTCCCCCCGTGACAGGTCTGTCAGGCCCGGTAGGTGTGAACCTCTTTAAGGGGCGTCACTGGAAATCCAGTTAGTGTAGCTCAGAACCTCCAGCTTGATATTGGTCTTGATCAGCCGGCTGTTCGAAGAGATGGAATAAGTCAAGGATCTCTTCTCAACGTTCATTAGATTAGATCCACAGCTTAATGCCTAGAGTAGATTATTATATTTGACCTTTTTATTCAGTTATAGCTGTATTCAGACCAACACCCACACTGTAGCATGTTTAATGGTCTGCAATGCTTTTCCATTGTTGCCGCTTAATGTCCCTTGCAGTGAAATGCTTTGTCACAGACTACTTGGCCTTTGCGGTGTTGTAATCCTTTATTAATGCCTGTACCATGTTGCATTGTTGTTGTTGTAGGTCTACCTTCATGCAGTGTGCAGATATTGGTATTGATGCATCGTTGTGTTGTCTCCAAATGTGTTCTGTTGTCTGTGCTATCTGTCTTGTATTACATTTTCTTGTCATCCCTGTCCAACAGATTGCTTTTTGCCGCCTGCCAAATTCTTAGTTAAAACCGTGTTCTCCGCTGCGCTGCCTAGTAAAACAAAGTGTCATGTGAAAAACAACAGCAGAGGTAAATGAACCACCAAGGTAGCCACGGCTGTGTGTGTATGTGTGTGTGTGTGGTTTGAGGGGATGAATGTACGTATATCATGTCATTGTGTGTGACAGTGGCAGTATCCTGTGTGTTAATGTGTTTGTGTGTCCTCGTGCATGATGAACAGGGGCTAAGGTAGAGGAAGTTACATAAAAGCGTGTCTGTACAGAACATTTGGAGTCATCTGTGTCAATGTCAGTGAGACTTCAGTACACAGGTATATAATTAATTAAGCTATAACACTAGAATTACTCATCCATTACTCACTGAGGAAGAAGACTACCCCCCACACACACTGAAACACCCACATTCTCCTGTCAGGATATCTTGTTAGTAAGGTGTTTTAATTAATCTTTTCTTGATCGTGGTTTCTACCAACATTTTAATCATTATCTTAATGATTCTCTTCATATAGGAGTAGCAGTCATCACCTCGGATGACTCAGTGTGAAACTTCTACAAAAGACTAATAAGATTTGACAAAAGAGTTCCACATAAACAACAGGAAAGAAACCGTAACCAATGGTTATGGCTACGTATTGCCGTACAGAGCTCTGCGACACAACTATTCTAATAGGGTGTTATGTCACACCAGTGGGTGGCTTCCTAGAACACAAAAAAAATGAGCCGTTTCAAAATAAGCACTTGCATTTTGCGTTCTCCCCAACTTTCAAGCACATCATAACTTCAAAGATTGCCTATGAAAGCATGGAATAGCTTTTAAAATCCTGCATTTGAAATTGCTTGTGGATAGGACACCACATCATCAGCACAGCAGTGTGAGGCTGGCATCAACTAACAGAAAAGTTTCGGGTATTTTTATTCAGGTAATCCTAGCTAGCTTGCTACCTGCTGAGGTCCTTCATGGTTTTTCTTTTAGATTACAGTGTAATCATTGATATTCTTTGTCATGTCCCACAACAGATGTTTATTCTTAGGAAATATTACTTTCTTAACTCAGTTTAACAGTGTGGATCCTCTGGGTCCTGTGGTAGAACATTATTTGATTCTCATTATGAAAACATAGGTTACGTAACCATAGAAAGCAGTAGTTCAATACATCCATTTGTGCAGGTTTACACAAGAAATGTTCTCAGTGGCTGAAGCACTTGTTTTTGGGTAAAAATATGAAAGTGTCAAAATGCCTTAATCAAAGTGAAGTTGTATTCTTGATTGCATACATTTACAAGAGTCGCATCCAACATCATTTATTAGGGTACATTTGATCATGAGACCCAATGGAAGTCTACCCTCTAATAACCCTTCAGCAACATTGAAAGACCAACACTGCTTATCTCTAGTGCCAAGCCAGCTGCAGAATGTAGGGTGTTATGCTGGCTTATGACAAGTCACTAACGCCACTGATGAATATGTCTGAGCAAAGTCATGCCATATAAGTTATTATGTTGTGATTAATTCGGCAAGAAAATGACAAAAAAAATTCCTCTACCAATAAAGCATGCAATTAATTACAACACAGATTAAATTAAAAGTGCACAGAATGAGCTGATGCTCCTTTCCAGTAATCATTGAGGTTCTTATACTGGTAAAATGATTAATTTGTCTGCTGTTCAACACGGAGCAAAATATCCATCTCATAGGTGGGATGTCAATCTACAGGCAACACTTAACCATCTGCATATTATAGTACAACTCAAGGGTAGTTATCTTATTATTGGAAATGCTGAAACTTGAATTGATTGTAAAGTGTTTCTATACTTATACTGTCAAGAGTAGCTCAGTTAATTGAGCATTGCCCTTAGAACATGATGCTAAAAACAGGTTAATTTGTTAAATGTACATACATTTGTGCACAGGACACCCTTTATTCAGATTTACACTGAAGGAACTTGGTTGTGTACTAGACTCTTTCAGATGTTACAACCTAAATAATACAGAGTACAAAAAAATCTGAAATACTTTTATATTGCCAAGAGTAGGTCTTAGCAATATTAAGTGTCAAAAACGATTGGTTAACAGGACATAAATGTTTCAGATATGCCCTGAAGCCCTGCCAGTGATCAAGACTGCTGCAGCCCGTCTTGTGTTCAACCTTCCCAGATTCACCCATGTCACTCCTCTCCTCCGCAAGCTTCATTTGCTACAAGACCAGGGTGCTTGCCTATGGCGCAGCAAAGGGAACTGCACCTCCCTACTTGTAGGCTGTGCTTAAACCCTACAACCCTTCCTGTGCACTCCCATCTGCCACTTCATGTCTTTTGGCCACTCAACCCTCCACTTAGCCAGGGCAAAACTATTCTCTGTCCTGGCACCACAATAGTGAGACAAACTTCCCCTTGAAGCCCGGACAGCAGATTCCCTGCCAATTATCTGAAAGTGGCTGAAAACCTACCTCTATAATGAGTATATTAATTAACATATGTATCCCACCACACCCAACATAAAGAAAAAACACATTTAACTTTGATTTCTTTGGCACTGACTTTGCTGACTAATGGCTTAGTTAAAGGAAAGTGTACTTAATATGACTGTCAGATGTTGCTTTTCCAAGACACCAGTCGCTCTGGATAAAAGTATCTGCTAAATGACTAAAATGTAAAATGTAATGGGTTAGAGTAACAATATGGGTTCATGTTGGAATTTAAAGTTACAACAGACATGCATGTTGAGTCCACAATAGAATACTGTGTCCAGTACACAACTACCCATTTTCTAATAGGACATGAGTAAATTTATGACGGCGTAGTGTGTTACTAATGGTTTTATTTGAGACTGTTGTCCGAGCTCTCTTCAGGTCATTGACCAGGTCCTGCCATGTAGTTCTGGGCTGATCCCTCACCTTCCTCATGATCATTGATGCCCCACAAGGTGAGATCTTGCATGGAGCCCCAGACCGAGGGTGAGTGACCGTCATCTTGACTTCTTCCATTTTCTAATAATTGCGCCAACAGTTGTTGCCTTCCCACCAAGCTGCTTGCCTATTGTCCTGTAGCCCATCCCAGCCTTGTGTAGGTCTACAATGTTATCCCTGATGTCCTTACACAGCTCTCTGGTCTTGGCCATTGTGGAGAGGTTGGAGTCTGTTTGATTGAGTGTGTGGACGGGTGTCTTTTCTACAGGTAACAAGTTCAAACAGGTGTAGTTAATACAGGTAATGAGTGGAGAACAGGAGGGCTTCTTAAAGACAAACTAATAGGTCTGTGAGAGCCGGAATTCTTACTGGTTGGTAGGTGATCAAATACTTATGTCATGCAATAAAATGCAAATTAATTACTTAAAAAATCATCCAATGTGATTTTTCTGGATTTTTGTGTCCCACAGTTGAAGTGTACCTATGATAAAAATGACAGACCTCTACATGCTTTGTAAGTAGGAAAACCTGCAAAATCGGCAGTGTATCAAATACTTGTTCTCCCCCCAAGTAGCATAGCAATAGTCATGTCCTGACATGAACACAATGCCTGACAAGGAACTAGTAATGAGTTCATAAACTGTGTAAAATAAATGATCAAAATCTAAACTAATGACGTATTAATTATTCATCAATGCAATATAAACTACATTATTTCTTTATATCGTCCTTGATTATTTTAAATTACTAGGCTACTGATGTTTGTGTTATTCATAGAAAAAATATGAATTAAATCCTGAACAATGTGCAACCTATTGCTGGCAATAGTTAGCAAATCAAATCAAGAGATTACAGAGATTCCTTGCTACAGTCTAACCACATGACTATGGCTTGTCCGTGACTGATAGCAGTCCACTGGCCAGAAAGTGGTCTGCAAAGGTTGGATAGCTGGAATATAACGAATGCAATGCATGAGATGTGAATTACATCAAATGTCAGCCCACTGCATGGCCGTGAGTAGATGTATAGAGCTCTGGGTGTTGATAGCAGTTGATCGCGTGGTGGACAAGTGACGCATTCCCGAATATCTCTCTAAAATAAACACCTGTGATAAAACACAGGGCTTCACAGTCTTCCGTCAGAGCAATATGGAACTGCTGCACATCATTGGATTCTTCAGACTCTGACAGCCACTATGCAAATAAATGGTATTTCAGTTGTAGGCCTATGGAATTATTGTGATATAGATCATCAAATCATCAGAAACAGAAAGATACCAGAAAACCTTAGAAAAAGAAAACATATTTCAAATGTCAAAATATGTAAGTCTGTCATGTTACCTATTGACAGCAACTTTTTTTCCTTAGTAAATCTCTTTAAACAATTATGCTGGACCTAGTACTCTAAAAAGCCAGGTTACGCAATATTTTATTGCAATACCCCTGGTAGACGTGCCTGACTGACAGGTGATTTAGCCCATTTGAGAACATGCCAGTTCATCAGGAAGGTAAGGCCCTTGAACTGTCTTTGGTAATCTTTGGTAATAAGCAAGGAAAGAAAAAACCAGAACATTTGCAGCAAAGAGTAATAAAAGTCTGACACTAATGCCAGGGGCGACCCGGCAGGCACGAAGACCATTACTACTGAGCTGGTTGGCTTAAGGCTCTGTCTGGGAAGCCAAAAACAGCCCAGAGAAAAGGCCTGACAGTAGACACATAATTACCTCAGGACACCGTTGCTGCAATAGCTGATGTTTCACAGGTGGGTCTGAGAGTAAAGATGCTCCAGGAATTCTTTTTTTGTCTTTAAAACTTTACCAGTAAACTAACAGAATCAACGATTTCCTTCTATACTATCAATGGTTTTATGTGGTCTGTGTCAAAAGCCCTAGAATGGCATTCAGTGTATTTCCAATGTCTGTGTTTATTCTTCATCATTAACTATAATCAAGCCACACTTTAAACCACATTCAACTATATAGTAGTTTTGAAAAATCTGATTTCATTTTAGTTTTGCCTTTTTAGAAAAAAGCCTGTTTCTTATTTGAGATAGAAATAGAATAGTTATCAAAGTGCATGTGTAAACCTTATTTGGCATTTTGTTTGCTTGTTAGCTAACCAGCTGTCTAGTTAGTTGACTATTTTGGCAAGCCAAAAAGGTATGCTTTTAAAACATCTTGTTTTTTTTTGTCGCAATGCAACTTCTGATTGAGGGGCTGCAGAAGTGGACTGTACTTTAAGTTCAAGGGGGAAGCGACTGTAAATAGGACATGTTGGTTCAGCACATCACACAGATGCTCTACTTACTGAGATTCTGAAGCTTGAATGCCCATTGTAGGCGCTTTGGACAGGGGTCATCATGCCCATTGAATGCCCATTGTAGGCGCTTTGGACAGGGGTCATCATGCCCATTGAATGCCCATTGTAGGCGCTTTGGACAGGGGTCATTATGCCCATTGAATGCCCATTGTAGGCGCTTTGGACAGGGG
>JACXGK010012880.1:0-13687 GCA_016801125.1 Novumbra hubbsi | reverse complement strand
AGAGAATTGCTCTCCGATTGCATTGGCAAAATCTTATTATGCTCTTTACGTGAACGTCCCCACTTCCAGCTTTGATGAAATTAGCCGTGGAAAGGGGGGGGGGGGGGGGGGGGGGGGGGGGGGGGGGTTGTTGGAGTGTAAAAAGATAGAATGAATTATTATATGTTGGGACAGAGGAAGGGAGGAAACGGATGCAAGGGAGAGGATGCGCTCCTAAAACCAGGGCAACGACACAAAGCAGTGAACTTCTACATGCACCTCTCCACGCCTCATGCTGCGATGTGTGAATGTGACAGGATTTGTGGAGGAGCTCCGTTAATGGCAGGAATACGGGCATGTCATTGTATTGGCAGTGGAGAAAGAGGAGAAAGGGGAGAATGAGGAGAAGAGGAGATTAGTGTCGGTGTATTTCCTATTCCGCCCAGGACTCCAGCCCCCCCCCCCCCATCGTTTGCTGTCACTCGAGGATGATTAATGCAGCCGATTATTTAGAACAGTAATCACAAGCCGCACACACACCTTGTATGACAACCTTGCAGGCAGAAACGCTGCCTGAACGGCTAGGAGAGACGCTGGGTATTTGCGGGGGGATTTGGCGGGTGGATGGTGGTGGGTAGCTGGGGGAATCGTCGTAGACAGATAAGGACCGGCGGAAGAGATTCAAGGGGGCTGTGTGTTTTGTGGGTTTAAGGCCATGTTTACGATTGCGGCGCGGGGAGTTAGAGGATTATGTGGGTGATTGTGTGATTGGGAGGGGAAGGGGTTACAGATGTGTCCCCCTACAGCCAGGAAACCACTTTAGTTCAGCCCTTGTTTCAAGTGCAAACCGTTTTTGTTCCATGTCAAATCGTTTGCCTCCAGGTAGGACTGTTAAGAAATGTTCTCCTAGAAGTAAAACTGAGTAGCGAATGGTGAACTCGAAAACCCTTCACCCACAGTAAGCTTTCTGACCACCACAGTTCAATACCAAAGGGCATATGTATATTTGTAATTACTGGGCTTTATGGAGATTACATTTTTGATCAGATTCTTTAGTCGCTGATATGCTGTTTGATGTACTAAATAATACATCATGACCAGGGTAAAGACTCTGATAAGTCAATGGGTACAAGCTTGTAATCTGATCTCACTGCTGCTGGCTCTGGATCAACACTGTGCCCCTGTCAAGATCACCACGTGCCAGAATTCTACAGCTGTACATGTCACCTCTGGGTCTACAGTGTTAACAATGGGCACAAAACTGAGAAGGGCGGGGATGGGGGGGTGCAGTTCGGCTACAGCTACTGAACAGCCACAAGGAGGCCCAGAGGCAGGAGCTGGTGTGCCAGAGGAGACGGGAGTGGAGGAGGAGCGAGCCAGGCAGGCAGCCGGGAGGCATCAACCCGGGAGCCTGGGCAAGACGGACCCTGCGATGACTCTGAGGTCAGACATTGGGTCACCTCCACAAGTGATCTCAGTTGAGCTTTCCTTAAGAGTCCAACCGATGAGGAGGGTGAGGTATGAGGTAAGGGAAATCAGGCAGGGTTGGAGTGTACAAATAATATATTATAGTGGGTATCATTGATGTTGACATTGCAGGGTGTATGTGTATTGCATGGGCACTGCATGGGCACTGTTTGTGCACTGCACACCTTAACTGAGAGACACATATCCAGTGACCTTGCGGAATGCAATGCTAAAGAACTGTCTTTACAGATGGTGTAGTGGCCATTTGGTAATTGTTCCATTCCTCCCCTGTAAGTGACATGCAGTGAGGTTCGTGGCTGGGGAGGCACTTCAATGTCAGATTTACAAATATATGAATTCCACATAGGATAAATTCACCATTCAACTGGCTGCTTGCCCATTGACTCAGCTCGTCGCTGCCTCCCTTCGCGTCTTTGCCCCGTATTTGAACAGGGAAATACACTAATTAAGCGATATTGACTATAAAAATTATTAGGACGATTGGAATCATACAATAAGTACTTTCTTTCACAGATCAGTGGACAGATATGTATTTATTTATTATTATTTGTTTTTTACATTTCATTATGACACAGAGGATGCATTGCCTCCCCTGCCTCCCCTGACCGCACGTCACTGCTGTAGTATTGGGATAATTTTGGTGCAATTAATAATCAACAAAAAAACATACAACTTTGTTTTGTAAAATGTTGGGGCACTGTATAAGATGCAAATAAAAACTGAATGCAGTTGTGTGCAAATCATTCATCCCTCTATTTACATGAAAAACGTATTTGAATTGAATTTGATGCCAGTGAGACATTCCAAAAAAGTTGGGACAGTTACAACCAATTGCATCACCTCTTCTTTTAACAACACTCTGTAGGGACCTGAGGTGAACCATTGCTGAAGTTTTGAAAGTAAAATGTTTTTCCATTCCTGTTTGAGCAGCTCAAAATGTTGGGTTCTTTGTCGTATTTTTTATTTAATAATGTGCCAAATGTTTTGAATGGGTGACAGGTTTGGCTTCCCTGAAATATTTTATTATGGAGCCATGCTGTTGTAAAACATGCAGAAAGTGGTTGAGCATTGTCTTGCTAAAATAAGCAAATCCTTCCCTGAAAAAGACATTGTCTTGATGGCAGCATACGTGGCTCCAAAACCTGTATATATTGTTCTGCATTAATGCCTTTACAGATGTGCAAGTCTCCTGTTCCATGTGCACTAATGCACCCCCATACCATCACAGTTGCTGCTTTTGAAGTGTGCACTGATAACATGCAGGATGTTCCCTGTTGTCTTTAGTCCAGAGGACGCGGTGTCCACGATTACCATGAATAGTTTGTCAGACCACAGGGCAGTTTTCCAATGTGCCTCAGTCCATCTTAACTGATTTTGTGCCTAGAGAAGGCAGTGGTGTTTATGTATGGTTTATTTGGTTCTTTGCATGGTATAGTTTAAACTAGCATTTATGGATGCAACAAAGTACTGTGTTCACAGACAATGGTTTTCTGAAGTGTTCCTAAGCCCATTCAGGATGGTCCACTACAGAATTGTATGTTGAGAAACAATATTCTTAAATGTTTGCACTTCTTACCTCTGCAGTGTTTTACAGAGAAACCCCTTACCACCTTGTATTGTGATAGTTCTTGAACAAGACTAGAGCCATTTATTGCAGATATACAGAACCTTACAAGACATTGGAATGTACAAATTTCAATAAGACTCAGTCCTTTTTGCTGTGTGGGGAAAAAACATGAATTTGGGAGCTAAAATACAGCTCTCATAACTCATAGTGAGTCTTCTAAGGTCACAAATTATTGAAAGTCACCTGCAGCAAATCTTGATCTTTTGTCCATGTTGCTCAGGAGATTTGGGAAACCAGGCATTATCTTGATTGATTTATCAGGCGTCTTTTTCTCTCCATAATAAAGCTGGTTTTGCCCTCCAAAGGCAACTTGCATTTTTGGGAAAACATGACCGTGGAGCCCATATGAATCCTAAGCCCTAGTAATATGTCAAACATTTTGTGAAAACACAGATGATCTTCAACGCAGCTAGTTTTGGGCACCACATCTTGGAGATGAAAACATGATCTGGTGTGTTTCGTACATCAGTTATTATCACCAGACATTGCCTTCGGAGAGGAAGAAACAAATACCATATCATATGCAGAGCTGTGTTCCAGAACCCCTGAAGGGACATCAAGTCAAGACCAAGAACCAAGCAAATCCAGTGCGAGTGAAGACCTACACAAAAAGTAGGCAAACCAAGACCGGAACAGCAGAGAAAGGGTCGAGACCGAGACCGGAACAAGTCCAGTTCAAAAATGTGATTCTAAATTTGTCAGATCATCTCCATAATATGACCTCAAATTGTATGGTCTTTTGGTATGCATATTACGTAAGTATAGTATATTTCCCATGAATACTGAATTGGCAGCAGAAGAGTTTAAATTGTGGGGGGGGCAAATTGGCCCTTACATACTTTTGCTGCATATGCATAGAAATACCTACTCAGGTGTCTTTTACTGCTCTTTTGACCAGTCATATCAGTAATGAATAATGAATGATAGCTGATTTCACTGACCTTATCGTGTGTTTTCTTTTTATTTAATTTGAAAAATTGCCGTAATGTGAAAACTATCAATAAGGCGAGGTCTTATCGGATTTCCCGCTTCAAATGTACTCAAAAGACCCCAGTACAAAGTACAGGGTAAAGCATGACATGGAATTCCTGAGAAATCTGTTCAGTCTTTCAAAGACAAGTGGAATGGATTTGGAAAGTAGGCTGACAGTGCTTTGAAATAGGTAGCCGGGAGAAAGAGACAACCATCTTGACCGCATAACCACAATATTCAATTATTAGGGGGGGGGGGGCTAAATTGGCGTTAAATTAATACTGAGGGAAACGTCTTTGGAACATGTTATGAATGCGTGTAGCCTTTATCAGACAACAATTAACAACGGATTATTAGTGTTTGCAGTGTTGTGTGGGTCTGTGTGTGTGTATACATATTTTATTGTACTGCTAGCGACCAAACAACCCGACAAGAACAATAACTATTTGACCGTACTGGAACATTTCGCAGGTTCCCACGAATGAAAGTGATTTTTGAGACATCGATTTAGAGACGGGTTAGACTTAGTGTGACATTGGTGAGTCAAGGGTTAGGAACTAGATTTAGAGATTAGGCAGATGACCCAAATCTCAGAGATGCAAATACTGTTCGATTAAACGTTGAAATGAACAGAATTAGAAGGAGAATGACAGGAATCAACACGCAACAGGCAAGGCACAAACCGTTCAATAACAGCGCAGCACAAAATGGTGGGCAGAGCTGGATTACAGAACATACATCTAAACCCTTTTCCCGATCTGCGGACAAATGTCGTGTTAGCTTGTCACTAAATTAGTACGCATTGTACAATGTGCGCGGTGTAGGACTTTGTATAGGGCTGTATTGTGTTTCATGCTGTTCTGTTATATTATTTTGTATTACGCGATACTTTACCAGGTTTTATTAGATTTTCTTGTATTGCGGTTTTGTGCTACGTTGTTTTTAATCATGTTGTCTTGTGTGTGGCCTGTGACTCGCGGTTTTCTGGCATCCACCTTTAGTTGCACAAACCGGACAGCCCCGTGCATCAAAGTACAATGAATGACCTAATTACGGCCTGGATGCAATCTCTGTATCATTGTCAAGGTGGAACGGCAAATTGAATCACAAGGAGCAGGCCGTCTAGGCCGTTGTCCGTGCCCAGGTACTGCGGAGATTAAACAACACTGGGAGTTGGTGCGGGTTTATTAGATTTCTGATAGATACTGACCCTGGTCTTGTCCAGGTGAGGGATGACTTTGACACCAGCGGGAGGGACGCTGCGCGGGCTGCCGAGCTAACGGAGAGAGATGTACGCTGGAAACACGCGGGACGCACGCGGAAATAATCTCTAGGATTGATATTAACGATGTGGTTGGAAATGCTTCATTAGAAGCCACGTGATCAATAAATAAATAAACAAGCACGTGCTCATCCCACCTGTATAGATTGTTTTGAGATTTGGAATGTGAGCACGCATCGGGGAGAGGTGCTAGGAGAGACCGATTTCTAACCAGAAGGCATCTCTATGGAAACAGATTTCTATTTCGATCATAGAGACTGAAATGTACAACTGCCAAATGAATGTGTTTGCACTATTGCGTAGTTGTTTGTTTTAAACAAAGTGGATGACATAGATAGCAGAACATTACGCGTTAGTTTTATATGTATGATTATATCACCCGTGGACCAGGTTGGGATACAACAAACCAAGTGTGTGTAGTAAGCAGCTGCCCTTCCCGCTATAGAGACCAGGAAGTCCACTGGGGCATCTCTGCAGCACCATTTATTTCTGGGTCAGTGGCCATACTTTCTTTCTAAGTTTGATCTCTGGAGTTACTCCAGAAGTACAGAAATCTGGTCATGTTCCATCGCTCCATAAAGCAGGAAACTCAAATAACCTTGCCAATTACTGAACAACCTCTACAGGATCTTGTCTGAAAAAGATTCTGGAGTCATTGGTGAATATACAGCCGTGCTCTATTCTCACTGAAAATTGTATTTTTCATAAACATAATTCAGGGTAGATCAGTGTAACATGGTGAAGGCAAGCCCATTGGTTGTATATGATGCTGCTAGAGCCTCAGGTGTTAAGCTGAATTGCGCTTTGTTTGTAGACCTGTCTGAATAGCAATGGGACATAATCAGGCTTAAGTGCAAACGTCTACATGGGGTATCAACACTTTGTCAAACATCTTTGTGGATGAACATAGGCTGCTGAATTGGCCACATTTGTATGAAGGTGCTAAAACCCAGGGCTCAGTCCTGTTGTTCAAGATGCACATAGATTATATACCCTGAGATGTAGACATACTCTGAAATACTGTAACTTTGTTTGATGATACGGTATTGTATTCCACTTTTCCATACAATGAACCAAGCATTTACCAAGCATTACAGATGTTAGCCTTAGATCTAAATTCTAAATGCAATTTGCTAGGAGCTGTCTTTCTGTGCCCTTCCGTTTATATCTGAGGACAGATTTAAAGACTCATAATTGCATTTTTTCATTAAAGGTTGGGACAAACTTCATTGTGAATACGGAGAAGCACTCTCTTTTGTTCATTTACAAGATGCTCTTGCAGTAACCAGAATATCTCAGGTCACTTATCTTAAACACAATGCACTGATGTTTAGTCCCTATCTTTCATTAAAAAAAGGTAGAAAGACAACATATCGAATGCTAAACAAGAGAGATTTTATTGGAGGCATTTATCCTTTTCTAGTTTGTATTAGACTAGTTTGTGCCTATGCACATCAGTTTAACATCATAACGTTTATGTTCTGTTTATCATTTAATGTATTTGCGTTTGTTCAACACATTTGTTTAATCTGCTAGGACTGTCATCGTTGTTTGGAAAAAGGTTCGGACTTTTGTTTGGCGAAGGTTTCCAGAAATGTCATTTTCAAAGGTTGAGTGTCTGCAGGTTTTCTCGCCCACCTTGTACTTAATTGATTAATTTGGTCAATAATTGGTTAGTTTCTGCCTTCACCTGGTTGTTTAGGTCTGAACTGGAAACCAATTTACAGGAAAAAACAAAAACTTGTAGACACTTGGCCCTCAATGGAATGGGTTTGTCACGCCTGGGGTAGAGTTTCAGTACAAAAGTCATATGCAAATAGAAACTATCTATGTCAATTATAGATCATTACATTTTCAAAATTTTGAGTATTTTAGCACGTTTTTATTCCAATAATGTTGCTTTCATTCAAAATTAATTCAGTTTTTAGCACTTTTCAAATGCATTGTCACGTTGAACGAACTGGATAAAAGTTTTGGTATAGTATCAAAAATGTGGTACGAACGGGTAGAAGAAGGCTGCGATACCGAGACCTGTGCTTCCTCCTCCGCATCACTATGAGTTATAATACTGGCGCGGCGTGTTCCAGAATCAGATTGGTTAAAAGGTTAAAACGTGACGCACTCGCCATGCAGTCAGTTCATTAGTCAGAGAAAGCTGTGTCGTGCCGATCAGTCCCCGTGTGTATCTCGACTTGCAAACGCGGTAAAACGTACGACCGCAGATTGTCCATTACACATAAAAACATGTTGTCACAGGCCTTTCAGTAACAAAACAACGTACGTTTGGATTTAAATTCTAAATATCGAGTTAGTTACAAGTTTGCAAATCGTTCCATCGTTCCTACTACTACAAAAGTAATTGCAAGTTCCGGTTGGTTATTTTGGTTTCCATTGACCGTGGTTTTGTCCGTAATTTTAATCTAAACAAATTGCGCAATGTACAGCAGGGACCGATTTTTTTATATGAATTACCCCCTCTCCAAATAAATCAATCAATATATTGTATTTCTCGTCAAACGTTTCATCGCTTCGTAAACGCCCGTTACCGGGCGGCACTAGGATCATGGGAGGTTCCTGCTGCAGAGACTACTGCACGCGCCAGTGACTGTTTAAAGAACATCACCCATCGAAAAGCGACACATGCCATGAGGATTATAATGTTCTCTTGAACATATTTTTGCCATTCATGGTTTGACAGAGTGTATATATAGTTTTAAGACGGATAAAAAACAAAATACTGAGTGGATAAGCATTTCTGACGGAATAATTTTAAAGTCAGAGTGGGGAACTGAATCGGGGTAAAAATACGAATTATATGCATCAGTGTAGGGAAAAATTCCACATGATCTCAGGGTCTGCAGGTTTTCAGGTCAAGTCTATATAGTGTCTAAATGCAACTTTTTCAACGTTTTAGCCTCTCTCACTCTCAAAAATAACCTTATCGTCATAGATTTTACCCTAGTTTTTACTTAAAAAATGCATGATGAAATTATGTTTTGTGGCCTTAAAAAACCCTGGGGGAGTATGCCCAAACCCCCAAAAAGTGGCTTAGCCCCCCTACTCAGTAATCTCTAGTGACATCTCTGATGTACAGTAAATATTTTGATCTTTAATATATTCTGAGGAGCCGATGTACGTGTTTGCCCAATTTTTTGGAGCAGTGTAATTTTCAAGGAACAATAACATTTTCCAGTTTGAACATTTGATCTGTTGTCTTTGAAATACATACTACCAAGTGAGTATAGGGGCTAAGTGGTTCGCACGTCTTTGCGTTCTGTTTATATTTCCATTTTCCACGGGCCTCGATCTTACACCCAAAATATATCTCATGCACATTGTTCAAAGAAAATAAAAATCAACAATCATTTTAATTATTGCGTGTCATAATTATTGGCTGCCCTACGTTTTCCAACAGGATTGGAAAATTCATCAACAAAGAACAGAGACATTGCCAGTGGTCACATGGTTTATATGGCTACCAGTTGTAGTTACCACAATGGATGGTAATCACGTTGGGTATTTGACAGTATTGTGTTGTTCACAGGCTGTGCAGTGGTCTTTTGTGGCTCATAGTACCAACACCAAGGGTTAGGATCCCATTGAGGTCACATACAAATCCATAGTATGTCCTTACAGTGGTGATTTAGTACTTTTCAACGCAGTAGGCAAAACAGGATACTTGCCAAATGTTTGAGTGTTGATCATTCTGGAACAATGAGCATAGTGTTAGTACATATCTTCGGACAACAGAGAAGAAAATCCTATCAAGATGTACACTTTCAATGAACATAATGATTTAGTGTCTCTCCAGATGACCCACTGATGACACATTTATTTTTATCTCGTTTGCTGTACTAAGCCAATATCAGATGTGCTTATAGTTTATAAAAAAAAAAGGCTCTTTTGGTGATCTGTTGGGGAAATATCACTGCACACTGTTGTGAATAGTGCACTAGTGACCAAAACCCCCAGGTAAAACCGAATGCATAACATCTCTTTCAATGCCCCTTGACCCCGTCGGGGACACAGTTGCACGGAAAACATTCATTATCGTTGGCACGATCGAGCCCAAACAGCTGGTCTTCGAGGAGGACGTACGGGATGCAATCCCTGTACCTGCATAATTTCAACAGTATTCACATGCTTTGTCTCCTCTGGGTAGTGTTACTCCGTCGTGACGGTGGCCCGTTGCCAAGTACACTTGACATTTTCATGAGTCATCTGCATAGTCTCATGTCTCATTTGTATTATTTATGTTGATTAGCAATCAGGTCAGGCAGTGCAGTGACTGAACTAGAAAACGGAATTGAGACCACAGGTATGGCAGATGGCTATGTTTGCACAGAGTAGAATTAATAACATTTTCAAACATCTGAGATTATACGTCCATTTACAGCTGTGCACAGCCAGCCATTAGCAGGGAAGACAGCCAACTAAATTAGGTCTGTCGTGTTAGCTTGATTTTAAGCATGGACACATGGATCAATTTCTAGATATTCGTTTGAATGATTCTACTTATTAATATTCTATTCCAACAGCAAAAAAGGGTTGCCCAATGCCAGAAAACAGAACATCAGTTTTGATGAGTGGTGTTGAATTCACTTCTCGGCTGTGTCATCTGCTCTCTGATGTTTCCTGTTCAAGGAGAAATACCGCAAAATAAAATGGCAGGGCCTTTACAGTGCAGTTCAACCCATTTCTGTGTTTCCAGGTATTAACTATTATTCTCTGTCCTGTATTTATCAGGACAGGAGCAAGAAACGCAGCAAATTAAAGAGCTCCATCTTCTGGGTCAGACAAGTAATGACAGTGAAAAACTTTGAAGGTTATAAGTGAAGGTTGGATGTCAATTTCTCAAATAACCAAACAATACTTTTGATTTTGGCTTGCATGTTTAGATTTTCTTTGCACAGTGTGCCTAAATGAGTATGCAAGAACTAATGTCAACTGACATTCACTTTTATTTTGTTTTGGTATTTATGCAGTTTTACATCTTAAATAATGAAAAAACATGTAACACCACAGCCAGTGATATGAAGAAAAAACAAGCAACCACAAAGCAATATATTTCACTGCAGACTAATGCAATAGATAATATATTTCAAATACTTCTGGAATTAAAATGTCAAGTTAAATATTGATTTAAATGATTATATATTATACAACTGTACATCTACCATAATTGACAAGATAATGGCAATTCCATTTAAATAAATAAAATACACTCAAATTGATAAGAGATTAGCAACTCTTTTGCTACTCACCCTGTATTTAGGCTTGTACTTGTAGAGTTAGTCATTTCTCCAATGCTATATTTCAATTGTGTTAAAGCTAATTAGCAACTTTCATCACAAATACAAACAAATAAAAATGCTATCCATGAGTCCATCTGACACTGGGTGAGCAAAAAATTATGAAATCTTTCACAATCCCATTGTGACTTAATGGTTATATTATACCAGAATAGAAAATAAAAATACATTCTCAGGGGCTAGGCAAAGTTGACTAGGCCTAATGTTTGGGCAACTGGCTCTTAAGTATAACTCTACAACCGTCATAGTTAATCGTACTGCTAAAATCTCTCAAACTCTAGGCTGGTACAATGTCGAAAGTATCGCACAACATTGGAACAGGTCCTAAGTTATCCTGTACACTGAACCAATGTCAACAATTGTTTTTGGTGGCGTACAGAAAAGTGGTAAAACAACCTGAGATCAACATGGAACATACATCATTTCAAAACACGCAGAGAGCAACTAGAAAAAACTGCATGCAAGAAAAGTCTCTGGGTGAAATATAAGCGCTTGCTAAAGCATCTACTTGGTTACTCAGTGTGTATTTCTGGCCAGTCCCCCTCTACACATTTTATATCCCACTAAACCTCCGATAATTAAGGCAACAGCACTTTGAAACGAGCCGAGTGTAACCTCACCATAAGGAAAATAAACGTGTGCTAGCATGAACTGTGTGAAAAACGTAAGCGTATGGAAGTCAATGTAGACGTTGTCTCAAGGGGAACCATGAATCATGCCGTGGGGTTTTCAACCAGCTGAAATAAGGCCAAAAGGTCAAGCATGGCCCGTTTGATGTTGTTTCCGAAGCGATGAGAGTCCTGTTGGAAAGAGTGGGAACAATTTAGAATGGACATGTTCTAAGGCACCTCGAAGAAAGTAAAGCGCAGGTCAAAAAAAAAAAAAAAAAAGCTGCAGGAATCAAACGCAGGACTGACAGCAATGCCTTTGAGTTAGTTTCCAAAGCAACATTCAAGAAGGGATGCAGGAGCTCACTGACCGTCTCCGGGCTGGAGTGCTTGCTGGAGATGTGGAAGTTGATGAGGTTGTCTCCCAAGATGATGTAGGACACACCATATCCATCATCTGCCACCTGACACACAGACACATAGAGTCAAAACCCCCTCCCCACACCGTAATGACAGCACAGGGAGTCCAGTTTGACAACCTAATTGCACATCTTACTTTTGTATAAGAATACAAAGCCTTACTAATATAATGTCACTTAAACTAATCTTCCTGAAATAAATGACATAGCCTTAGTTAGATGTAATGTCCCTTAAGTTACCCCCCCTGGAGTAAAGGAGGCAGGCAGGGAACTCACCGGGCCGAAGCCTCCCCCGCTGGACACATACTCTGGGTGATTGACCAGGTCAAACAGCTCTACCTGCTGAAGGGGTGTCTGGCTGGTTGAAAGCCTCCAGGGCTCCGACAGCACCTACCGTAGAGGACGGATGCGCAAACACACACACACATTTATACAAACCTCTAAAAGGGAAAGCAAGCAGATCTTAATTCCACTTTATGGATTGACAGGACATCCTGAGGTAAATGCTGCTCGTAAGACCTCTTTGAGGAAAGGTGACTCCACCCCCAGGTACTTGGAGACCACGTAGAGACAGAAGAGGTGGCGGTCGATTCCCTTCCCGGTCATGGCCAGCCGGTAAAGCTGTTGATGTCTCTGGGCTGCTTCTTTCAACAGCTTCAGACGATGCTCTCTCTACAGGCAGACGGAACAGAGTAATGTCTGAAATATTAATGCTCTCTCTACAGGCAGACGGAACAGAGTAATGTCTGAAATAATAATGCTCTCCCTACAGGGAGACGGAACAGAGTAATGTCTGAAATAATAATGCTCTCTCTACAGGCAGACGGAACAGAGTAATGTCTGAAATAATAATGCTCTCCCTACAGGGAGACGGAACAGAGTAATGTCTGAAATAATAATGCTCTCTCCACAGGCAGGCGGAACAGAGTAATGTCTGAAATAATAATGCTCTCTCTACATGGAGACGGAACAGAGTAATGTCTGAAACACAGCTCTGGTTCCGAGTACCAGATTGGTTCTGATTAGGGTTTGGAAGATACCAGCAGCACTATATTTCTTAATATTTCATTCCTTCTCACAAAACCGACAAGTATCACCACACCAAGCCTGTCTTGGCCCGAAACTTCTCGCTCCGTTGGCAAACTACCAAAAAAGAATGGAAAGACCGGCAACAACATAAAATCGTACATCAAATAATTTCCTAACAAAGTGGATGGTGAAACCGGCTGACTACAGAAGAAGAGTGTTGAAGTGTCAGGGTCCTCACTGGGTTGTCCTCCACCATGGAGCGAACAAAGGTGCAGGTCTCCTTGGTGCAGGAACGCACCGTCTCCGTCCGGCCCTCTCGAAACAGCCGCGTCATGGACGCCTCATAGGTCAGGCAGAACCGGCCTTTGTCCTGAAACACAGATCCAGTTGAACGGGCCGTCGGGTCGTGTTTGGGAACTCAGTACTGGTTAGTCCCGAACACAATTAATGAGCGTTTCTTTTATCGGAAATAGAACAAAGAGAATTGATTCTTAACGCCGTGTTATTATTTGTGTGGCTGTGGACGCGGCTTAAATTTAAAATGTATACATTGTTCCAATTTCAAACTAGACTGTTGACTAGATTGCTGGCGGCTACTCACAGCGTAATTCATTATCACTGGTTGGAATTTTAATGTCATAGAGGGGATACCTTCCCTACCTGGGTTTTCCTAATAACCATTATTTTCAACTTCCAAATAGCAGAGGGAACAAATCCTTGCTACTTGGCCACCGGAATAAACCCGATGGTTTAAACCGCCCCTCCTCACGGTTGTCAGTCACCCGGGGAGCGTGTCAGTCACCCGGGGAGCGTGTCAGTCACCCGGGGAGCGTGTCAGTCACCCGGGGAGCGTGTCAGTCACCCGGGGAGCGTGTCAGTCACCCGGGGAGCGTGTCAGTCACCCGGGGAGCGTGTCAGTCACCCGGGGAGCGTGTCAGTCACCCGGGGAGCGTGTCAGTCACCCGGGGAGC
>JACXGK010012879.1:0-13688 GCA_016801125.1 Novumbra hubbsi | reverse complement strand
AAAAGAGAGAGTGGTGAAACAGAGAAAGTGTGTAGATAGAGAGGGACAAAAGAAAGAGTGGTGAAACAGCGAAAGTGTGTAGATAGAGAGGGACAAAAGAAAGAGTAGTGAAACACAGAAAGTGTGTAGATAGAGAGGGACAAAAGAAAGAGTGGTGAAATAGAGAAAGTGTATAGATAGAGAGGGACAAAAGAAAGAGTGGTGAAACAGAGAAAGTGTGTAGATAGAGGGACAAAAGAGAGAGTGGTGAAACAGAGAAAGTGTGTAGATAGAAAGGGACAAAAGAGAGAGGAAGAGAGAGTGGTGAAAAAGAGAAAGTGTGTAAATAGAGGGACAAAAGAGAGAGTGGTAGAACAGAGAAAGTGTGTAGATAGAGTGACAAAAGAGAGAGGAAGAGAGAGTGGTGAAACAGAGAAAGTGTGTAGATAGATGGACAAAAGAGAGATTGGTGAAACAGAGAAAGTGTGTAGAAGAGATGGATATAGGTGGTGGTAGATGTAAGTGGAAGCATATTGACCAGCTACAGACAGGAGGAGGCACTTGTGTATATTTCACTGCTCAAGCCCGACCCCATTTCCAGCAATAATCTGTTGAAAAGGTTGGTCTGCCCACACAACGTCTCTAATTACGGTTGAAGAATAAGGACTTTCCATACAATGAGAGTGCTGTGGTGTTTAACCCCATCCTCAAAACATGAATTGGCATCTTTAGTTTTCAAACTGAGGGGAATTGGTATCAAACTAGCTGCAGCCCAAGCAAACACGGATACCAATAATCAACTTACCATGGTTTTGAATTTAGAATGCTAATGAATTAACTTTCTCCCTGACACTTAATACCTGAAACACTTCTCTATTTGAGAGGAATCTTTTTCAAGCAGTCAAGCTGACTTTTAATTTTAGTTGCAAGTACGTAATTATATTCCTGGGCCCATAATATCCTCCACTAAAACCACTTTCAGTACTAAATGGATTTTCCATTGAGTATGGTTTTATATCCAGGACTAGGCTTCTTCTGAGTTTGGAAACTGATCCCGGAAGTTCAGTTAATAGTGTTAAATTGTGAGCAAAGGGTGCTGCCTTTTAGTTTTGCCGGTTATTAGGCAGCTTAACTAATGAAACGATGTCTAAAAAAAAAAGTATTGGTATGTGTTTTCACTATTACCGTAGTTAGTAAAATCACACAATTAGTCAAAGCAAGTTTTCAATTAGAACTGTTACATTTCAATTTTCTCAAAATATTTATTGCCTATTCTACAAAGATATTTAAAATGGCCAGGAAATATTTGTTGGTACCCCTTAAAAAACATAATAAATACTTTGATTATAGTGATATTTTAAACTATTTTGTTTCTTTAAACCACAGTTGAATAGGGTTTTTTCCCCAAATTTCCTCATATTACAATGAAACTCCACAAGTTGAAAGTAGACATGTATACAAGATTTTTTATTCTTATAATTTCTTTTAATTGTATTATTTAGATATGCAAATTAGGTATGTTCTCATTAAATATGCGCTGCTTTGCATGTCACACAAATCCATATTCCAGAACATGGATTCAAGTCAGATGGATTTTTTTATTATTTTTGTGATTACACACCAAATGGTCAGATATTTACAGAGGGGCTTATCAAAATAATTTTTAGATGGATTCATTCAAAAAACACCATTCATATGTGTGACTGACCCTTTTTACCCATATACTTACAGGTAAAAAGCCAAATAAAATGAAAATGATATTTAAAAAAGCCTCTTTAAATATCTTGCTACATGACCTAAGTACTAGTGTGTACAATTATGCTGATCTACCTGCCTTAAAGGGTGAGGAATATGACTTGGCATACGTGAAACAAGTCATTTTGAGAAAACGGCTGTTAAAGTTTAGGTATAGGTAATGCACTACAAACTTTGCATAACATTTTTATTTTATTTCACATAAAGAGATCTCTTGTTAATATTATATTTATAAACGAAGGGTTTATACATCAAATATATTTAAAACACACCAATACATTTTGTTTAATCATTTTAAGCAATAGAACAGGCATTCAGAAAACTGGTACGTTTTGTAAATTGTCTTGCAAATCACCATTGGGTCTTCCTTAAATTGCCACATATACAAAAACAGATCAATTCTGCATTAGTTCACTAATCAGCTATGCCTGGCCCATATGTAACATCGTCTTTTAGTTGCTGTTGGTGCCTGTGTACTCGTTTTACCAAAGCATAAGACCTGCACATACGCATGGCACTCTGCTGACTGTGCATCTACTCTTACTATACACCTCTCATCCTCCTCTCTGATGGCATCTAAGGTCACCAAAGGGCTTTCGAGCCGTAGTTGGTCCATAACATTTGATATGTGGATATTCCCATACTGGCTGCTGCTTCCACACGGCTTTTGTCTACAAACACTGTCTTATGGCACCTTGACCATATCAGTGTTCAGACATTCATTAGATCCTTTGTTCCTTCATTCTGCATTCTTTTCAGTTGGCTGTCACTACTCATCCTATGATAGACCGGCACCATTTTCTGTCTGGTCCCAGCCCCACCATGACAAGCACCTGTTGTGATGTGGTGTTTCATCAGTGGACATAGAGTGCTCAAGACCAGCCCAGATAGCCGTTTTCATGGCCTCTACATTAACCAAGTTGATGACAATGGCACCCCTGTAATAATTTTGCAGAATCTTACATTTCTGTGCTGTCAGTTTTCCTACTATTGCTTTGCTGGAACCATAGAAGATTTGAGCTCAGTCATCTGCATGTGACCCTTTCCATTCCCTGAATTTCTTATCACTGAACCCACTTTTCTTTTCAAACACATGCATGGCAGTATGAAGACAACACATCAAAATCTATTACTAGACCTGTTGAAATAATTTGCTAAATGTGCAACAGAAACCACTGCTGGCTTGCTGGCTGGGTGCAGTCCGGTGCTTCACTAGCGCAGCTAGCTGTCATTTCGTCTGCAGAAGCTTGTACATCGATTGGCAAATCAGGCTTATATTTTGTTTTCTCTAAAGCTTTTATAGCATTAACTAATTGGGAGAGCTAATAAGCTTTTTCTGCTTTAGTTTAGACGTAACTTGAAGCGTTTGCGCCTCCCTGGGCACGTCTGCAAGAGGAAAATCAACCACAGATTGAATAAAAGGATGTTGTGAATGGTTGAAAAAGAACCAAGGATTACTGCCAAAGAGATACAAGTTATAGGTACCATGGTGCCTTGAAGCTGTGCAGGAAACATGAAATCTCAAGACAATCAAGGCATTCTGGAGTGAAACATAAAGTATTTGATACACTGCCGATTTTGCTGATTTTCCTACTTACAAAGCATGTAGAAGTCTGTAATTTCTACCATATGTACACTTCAACTGTGAGAGACGGAATCCAAAACAAAAATCCAGAAAATCAGATTGTTTGATTTGCATTTTATTGCATGACAAGTATTTGATCACCTACTAACCAATACGAATTCCGGCTCTCACAGACCTGTTAGGTTTTCTTTAAGAAGCCCTTCTGTTCTCCACTTATTACCTGTATTAACTGCACCAGTTTGAACTCGTTACCTGTAGAAAAGACACCGTTCCACACACTCAATCAAACAGACTCCAACCTCTCCACAATGGCCAAGAACAGAGCTGTTGACCTGCACAAGGCTGTGATGGGCTACAGGACAATAGGCATGCAGCTTGGTACGAAGGCAACAACTGTTGGTGCAATTATTAAAACATTTAAGAAGTTCAAGATGACGGTCAATCACCCTCGGTCTGGGGCTCCATGCAAGATCTCACCTCGTGGGGCATCAATGATCATGAGGAAGGTGAGGGATCAGCCCAGAACTACACGGCAGGACCTGGTCAATGACCTGAAGAGAGCTGGGACCACAGTCTCAAAGAAAACCATTAGTAACACATTACGCCGTCATGGATTAAAATCCTGCAGTGCAAGCAAGGTCCCCCTGCTCAAGCCAGCGCATGTCCAGGCCCGTCTGAAGTTTGCCAAGGACTATCTGGATGATCCAGAGGAGGAATGGGAGAAGGTCATTTGGTCTGATGAGACAACAATAGAGCTTTTTGGTCTAAACTCCACTCGCCGTGTTTGGTGGAAGAAGAAGGATCCCACAACCCCAAGAACACCATCCCAATCGTGAAGCAAGGAGGTGGAAACATCATTCTTTGGGGATGCTTTTCTGCAAAGGGGACAGGACGACTCCACCACATTTATGGGAGGATGGATGGGGCCAACAACCTTCTTCCCCCAGTAAGAGCATTGAAGATGGGTCGTGGCTGTGTCTTCCAGCATGACAACGACCCGAAACAAACTTAAGAGTGGCTCCGTAAGAAGCATCTCAAGGTCCTGGAGTGGCCTAGCCAGTCTCCAGACCTGAACCCAATCAAAAATCTTTGGTGGGAGCTGAAAGTCCGTATTGCCCAGGGACAACCCCGAAACCTGAAGGATCTGGAGAAGGTCTGTATGGAGGAGTGGGCCAAAATCCCTGCTGCAGTGTGTGCAAACCTGGAAACATATGCTCTCTGTAATTGCAAACAAAGGTTTCTGTACCAAACATTAAGTTCTGCTTTTCTGATGTATCAAATACTTATGTCAGGCAATGAAATACAAAATAATTACTTAAAAATCATACAATATGATTTAATGGGTCCTCAAACAAAATAATAATCAAAACACATAGCAAAAAGCAAACAAACAAAACATTGTACTATTCTGAAGTGTCCTTCTATGAGTCCTGATCTGAATCCTATCGAACATCTGGAAAGAGCTGAAACTTGCAGACTAGATTGGGCACCCATTGTGTCTCCCAGTACAGACTTAAGAGAATGGGGGAGATACCAGGAGACGAGCCGTCCCAGGAGGAGAACTGGACATGGCCAAGGAGGGTCATCAACCCTACATATTGTTTTGATATATTACTTAAGTAATATTGTTTTGTTGAAAAAATTATATAATTACTACAATTGTATTACATTTTGGGTGTGTTTTGTATCCCGGTTTGCGCCTATAGAGGACATCAGGTTTTGTTTGTCTTTCACCTTTACCGCTCCATACACTGCTCAAACAATTAAGGGAACACCTAAATCACACATCGGGTCTTGATCAATCAATCGATGAAGTTTATTTATAGCACAATTCATACATAAAAGCAATTGAATGTGCTTTACAGGACATTAAAACAGACATGGACCTATTTAACATGTACAGATTAAAATAAAATATAAATAGAGATAAAAGGTTAAAGGAAAATAAAGAAGGATTTTAAAAAGTAATGAAAATTATTAATGAAAAAAAGTCTGGTATAGGGATTGCATGTTGCTTTTAAAGTATCTATTAAAGCTATAGGGCACATTGTGAGGTCAAGCCCTCAGTCATAGGCAAACCAGACTTGCAAATGAATAGGTTTGGGGCATGTCTAAGATCTTCTGGTAGCTTGTTCCAGGTGTGCCGCATTAAATCCGCTTTGCCATGTTTAGTTTGGACTCTGGGCTCTACTAGCTGGCCTGAATTCATAGATCTTCGAGGCCTGCTTGGTTGATATTCTTCAAACATATCAGATAAGTATTCAGGCCCTAAACCATTCAGTGATTTTTAGACTAAAAGCATCACCTTAAAATCTATTCTATAACTGACTGGAAGCCAAGGCAAAGATTTAAGAATCTGAGTAATGTGTTCTGTTCTCTTGGTCCCGGTTTGAATTCTTGCTGCAGCATTTTGAATGAGCTGCAGCTTTTTTTTTTTTTTTTTGGGAAGTCCAGTTAAGAGAGCCCATTACAGTAATCAACTCTACTAGAGATAAAAGCATGTTTACGCTTTTCTTGGTCTTTGTGGGACAGCATGCCCTTGATTATAGCTATATTTTATAAGATGATACAATGCTGTTTTCGTGACTCTTTTGATTTGATTGGAGAACGTGAGGTCCATTAGAACACCAAGATTACGGACTTGGTCTTTAGTCTTTAGGGCCCGAGAATCAAGCTCTTTAGTAATACTTGTTCTGTTGTTTGTGATGCCAAATACAATAATCTCAGTTTTATCTTGGTTTAATTGTAGAAAATGTTGGTTCATCCAGGTATTTAATTGTTTTATGTAGTGACACAATGCGTCTATTGAGCTATAGTCCGATGGTTCGAGAGCCATATATATTTGAGTATCATCTGCGTAGCTATGGAAGTTGATGTTGTTGTTCTGTAGAATTTGGCCCAGAGGTAGCATATAGAGATTGAAGAGAAGCCAATTGGCAAGAGATTGCCAAGTGCCAATGCCAATAGTGACGAATTAACTTCGACCATCCAAACAAGACCTAAACCAATTAAGGACTGTCGACATGGGTTCTGTGGTCTACAGTATCAAATGCAGCACTGAGATCTAATTAAATAATCTTTTTATCTGAATTGGTATTCAGCGGTTTATCATTCAGAACTTTAATCAGAGCCATTTCAGTACTGTGGTGAGGTTGGAAGACTGACATTTTCTAGGAGACCATTTGAGTTCACAAAGTTGCTGAGCTGATTGAAGACAACCTTCTCAATGACATTGGCAATGAAAGGGAGATTTGAAATATGTCTATAGTTGTTTAATTTAGGTGCGTCCAGTTTTCTCTTTGTTAGCAGAGGTTTAATGGCAGCTGTTTTTAGGGGTTTTGGAAACATTCCTGATTTAAAGGAGCTATTAACTATTTGCTGTAGGTCCATTATTACAGAGTTAAGAATAGTTTTAAAAAAGTCAGACACTGTAGACACACGTTCTGATGCTGTCTGACTTAGGGGGTTTGTAAGCTTGTCAACCATAGCAAATAGCGTGCGGGTATTGTTGATATTGTTGTTTATCATTCCCGATAAATGTTGCTGCCTAGCCTTGCGTAACTCATAATTGAAGCTACAAAAGCTTGTTTATGGATGTCATTGTCGATTTGAAGTTTAGTTTTTCTCCACTTACGTTCCGTTTTCCTACATTCTCTTTTCAGGGCAGTTATCGCTACCTTGTTTCTCCAAGGTGCTTTCTGTTTGCTCTGAGTTTTAACATTATCCATGACATTAAATTTTTTCGCGTTAAAGTCATCCTGGAGTTCATCAACTGACTCTGCACTCAATGTTGGCAAAATAGCTATGGCCTCCATAAACTGAGCATTGGTGCTCTCATTAATGTACCTTTTCCTAACAGAAACTGAGTTTACTTGAACTCCCGGGGTGATCAGTGCTTCAAAAAACACACAGAAATGATCAGACAGTGCCAAGTTTTTAACCATGACAAAGGAAATGTCTTGCCCTTTAGAGATAATCAGATGAAAAATGTGGCCACGAGTGTGTGTTCGTTCTTTCATATGTTGAGTGAGATCAAAAGTGTCAAGTAGTGCAAAAAGATCTTTGGCATATTTGTCAGTACTATTATCTAAGTGGATGTTAAAATCCCCAATTATAATAAACCAGTTATAATCAACGGATATGACAGAAAGTAGTTCAGCATAATAATCATCATCATCAGGTCTGTAAAACAGAGTTATTCAAAATAAATAAAATGACCGCGCGGACAATCTTTGCATTGGAATGCATCTTTGAATAGGGCAGCCACTCCGCCTCCTTTCCTACCATTTGGACATGTATTCATATAGCCATATTCTTCAGGGGCGGTCTCATTGAGAACAGTAGCACTACAGTCTTCTTTTAGCCACGTTTCAGTGAGAAACATGAAATCCAACTTGTAGGAACTTATAATGTAATTTACCAAGAATGATTTATTTGCGAGGGATCTGATATTAAATAAGGCCATCCAAATATGAAGGAAATATATTGAAGATCAAAATATTTACTGTACACCATGTAAATGGTTGACAACAAAATGACATAACGGTCAATGGAAACCAAAATCACCAAACAATTGAACCTTGATTCAGAAAAATGAAAGTAAACAATTGAAATCACAAGCTGTTCCAGCATGAGTTAATTTGATCACGCCCAAGCGTTTGTATGCACTCCAATCAAAGTCTGGGCATGCTCCTGATGACAGTTTATTCTATGGTGTCCTGGGGGATCTCCTCCCAGACCTGGATCAGGGCATCAGTGAGCACCTGGAAAATCTATGGCACAACTTGGTGGCGTCAGATGCACTGATACATAACGTCCCAGAGGTCAATTGGATTCAGGTCTGAACAACTTGAAGACCAGTAAATTGCATCAATGCCTTCGTCATTCGTCAGTCACTGCCTACACACTCTGGCCACATGAGGCCGGGCATTGTCCTGCTCCAGGAGGAACACAAAGCCCAGACGATGGGTCTGAGGATTTCCTCCCAGTACGTAACAACAGTCACCATTGGCTAGGGTCTCTGCGACCCTGCAAAGATATGCCTCCTCAGACCATCACTAACCCATCACCTGACCGATTATGCTGGATGATGTTTCAGACATCATGACATTCACCACAGCGTTTCCAAACTCTCTCATGTCTGTCACATGTGTTTAGTGTGAACCTGCTCTCATCTGTGAAGAGAATGGTGGACCTGCCAATTCTGGTGTCCTTAGGCGAATGCCAGAGCTTAATAGCTCTGGGCTGTGGTGCTGGGCTGTGGTGCTGGGCCCACTAGAGGACATCAGGCCCGTATTTACAATAATACACTCATACACTCATTGCATTGCGATCTTACTTCCTTTCCACTTTGTACAAGTACGTGTTTTACAAACCGACTCCACATTTTAACCTCATTACATCTTCCCACTTTCCGGTCACAATTTAAACAGATTGCTTCAACAGACATGGATAATTTTTAACATGTAAGAAATACAAATTAAAGGAAAATTAAGTAGGATTTTTTAAAAAGTAATGAAAATGAAAAAGTCTTGTGTAGGGTTTCCATATTGCTAATCATAGGCACGTGAGAACATGAGTGTTTTTAACCCAGACTTGAAAATTGATAGGTTTGGGGCATGTCTAAGATCTTCTGGTAGCTTGTTCCAGTTGTGTGCCGCGTAGCTACTAAATGCTGCTTTGCCATGTTTAGTTCGGACTCTGGGCTCTACTAGCTGGCCTGAATTCATAGATCTTAGAGGCCTGCTTGGTTGATATTCTTCAAGCATATCAGATAAGTATTCAGGCCCTAAACCATTTAGTGATTTGTAGACTAGAAGCATCACCTTAAAATCTATTCTATAACTGACTGGAAGCCAATGCAAAGATTTAAGAATCTGAGTAATGTGTTCTGTTCTCTTGGTCCCGGTTAGCATTCTTGCGGCAGCATTTTGAATGAGCTGCAGCTTTTTTATAGTATTTTTGGGAAGTCCAGTTAAAAGCCCATTACAGTAGTCAACTCTACTAGAGATAAAAGCATGGATTAGCTTTTCTTGGTCTTTGTGGGACAGCATGCCCTTGATTCTAGCTATATTTTTAAGTTGATAGAATGCTGTCTTGGTGACCGTTGTGATTTGACTGGAGAACGTGAGGTCAGAGTCTATTAGAACAACAAGATTACGCACTTGGTCTCTGGTCTTTAGGGCCCGAGAGTCAAGCTCTTTAGTAATACTTGTTCTGTTGTTTGTGTTGCCAAATACAATAATCTCTGTTTTATCTTGGTTTAATTGTAGAAAATGTTGGTTCATCCAGGTATTTACCTGTTCTATGCAGTGACACAATGCGTCTATTGAGTATGAATATGAAAATATTTACAAAAAAATACATGAAACCCAAATTTTAAAAGCCCAGTGCTCTAAGATTAAAACTTTGGAAAATGTGGAAACATTTACAGAACCTTCTAACCAGCAGATTTGCATGGACAGGAGTTTTTGCTTTTCACAAAACAAATTACTCCATGGTTAATATATATATATATATATATATACATATATATATACAGTACAGTATACAGCTATTTTTGCTTTATTATCTGTGACAGAAAAAAGTTACAGAAAAGGTTTATTTTACTGAAGTGCTATGGGCAACATTGGAACCAATATTGAAGCCATACAACATGTGCATGAAAGAAACTGACCTCAATCACTCGACCAGCCTATGCAACGTCTCTTTGAAATAGGTTTTCATTGATTGAGGTATAGCCTGCAGAGCTTTTAAAATAAATGTATTGGGATATAGATTTTGGTTTCTTGTGTAGCAGGTAGAACGTCCAGTTAACTTGAAGGCAAGGATCTGTACAGACATTCCCTGACTTACTATATTAATATTTTAAATATCTGCCTTGAAAATGACAAAACATTGATTTAAAAAGAATACTGCATTGCAATACTCTGTGTGTGTGTGTGTGCTAAACTGGGTGTGTGGCAGTAGTGGTTGAGGGAATTACACATACCCGTGTGTTATCAGAGAAACAAGCCACAACCGCACCAGAGGTGTGTCTGCCTCAGCAGCTCCGCAGGCCACATTTCCACACGCTGTGTGGTCCACGGCTTAAAGAGGAGTGAAGGAGCCTGATAGAACCTCACCCTTCGTCAACAGGACAGGAAGGATAGGCTGTGTTCTGTGAATTCTCCATGGAAAGCACTCTGTGTTCTTTCCCAGTGTATGACTAACATTCAAACTCTCCTTAAGCCCCAGAGCTGCAGCAGAGAGAAGCACATCACCTCCTACACAAGCTCAAGGCCTCCAGGATGCCACCAGCCATTTGCAGAACTCTTTGGGGCTTCCGCAAAGCAAAGACGGGGGTTTACTTGACCAAAGAAATTATGAGTTAGCTGAAATGAGAGAATACAGTACAACACCTCCTCAAGCAAGCTTGATGATGCAACACATTTTGAAGCTTTGGAGAGAACGTGGAAATGGAGTTCAGATGGAACAAGATGCTGGGAATACAAGAGAAAATAGGAGTGAAAAGACAGATGGGTGGAAGAGAGGGGGCTAATATGGGATGGTTCATTGACTGGAAAACCCCCTCTCCCCTGTTTCTTCCTATTTACTCCTCTAACCTCTCCCTTCATGTGCAGCACATCCTGGCTCTAGCACATGACCCACTGTCCTTCAGCGTGGAACCATTAGCCAGGCCTTGCTTTACTGACAGGTGCACGGCCACACTTACACACATCTTCCTGAAGCCCCATTGAACCTTGTTGCAGCAGGAGCACACCGTGGAAATAGTGAGCATTATACACCTTCTCCAGGGTCATCGAGGTCTGCTTCACTCTAAATTACGTTTTTCCATATTGTTATTGATAATTATAAACAAGATTATGTTATATGGGGTTAACCCCAAGCCAGTAAAAGGTTTTTGAGAAGAATTGCACATTGCAAACATAAATTACAAACTTGAAAGGTAAAGCATTGAAATGAATATCAGACAGACCACATAAACGATCTAGGTCATGTGAATACTAGCGGTCCTGGTAAGCTTTTTTTTTTTCTTTGTAATTACTTTGAGTCTTGGGGAATCGACTTTAGTTTTTACAGTTGTAAGAACTTAAGGAAAATGGCTCGTTCTTGGCACCTGAATTTCACTATGGCACAGCTCTAATGGGAAAAACATCAGCCAGTACTGTGGCAACGTCAGTACCTTGTACAAACTTCAGGCAGCCAAACAACGAACTGGCCACAGAAATAACACTTTAAAAAGCTAGACTATATGCCTGATTTGGCTTTTATATGTACAATTTGTGTACAGTGTATGTAATGTTATTTGTTTTGGTGGAGGTGGTTGTAAAAGAGACGTTTTGTGGTTAAAATCCTAAAACAAAGCAAACAAATAAGCAAGGTATAGGTGCCAAATGATGACATCCCAGACATCCAGGGTTAGGGTTCGAGAACAGAATACAGTGAGACCAATGCAGGACTGTGTGGCCGCAAAACCCTTGCCTGGCAGGTGGCTGAGTAACTGGGAGACCATTCCAAATATATATAAATATAAAAAATGTTGGACCCAGACATCATGTGTCCCTGGTAAAATGATATACCTTTGAAGAACAATAGTATAAAGCAAATATGGAAGTTGATCGGTGGTGATAGGAAGCACGCGCTCAGACGATGATGAGAATCCGGGATTCCACATGTACATCCAAACAATACTGAAACCACACTTCCATTAACCAAACCTGACTCTCAGTAATATAAACAAAATAATATAAATATAAATATAGGTTCCTACTTCCCAGTAAATCTAGATCCAATGCCCTCTCTCATTTAAGAACAACCCCATTCCCCCTATTTTCTCTCATTAACACAGACCATGATGTTCCTAGCAAATACTGGCCAACAGACTTTGGTCCGTGTATGCAAGTTTGCTTTTCAGACTTGCTTCATACCCATTAATAATTACAGGCAATTACAGGCAACCAAGTCTGCTATTCATTGTGTCACAGAGGCTCTTTACTTTATTCCCATCCTCCTAGATCTCCTTATTTTGACAGTATGAACCATCAAGTCCTTCTTTCCCACCATCCTATTTGGCCATGTGTCTGCTCCACAGACAATCACTACTGGTATTCCCCAGGGTTTGGTTCTAGGCTCTCTATTCTCTGTATGACATCTCTACCCACCATCTCTGCCTACCATTTATGCCCTCTATCAATGCGCTCCATCTCTACCAGCCATCTCTGCCTACCATTTATGCCCTCTATCAATGCCCTCCAGCTCTACCCACAATCTCATGTACAGAAATTAAGATTAGACAAAGCAGGGGTTTCTACCACTCCTTATTTTCAAGCGATTCCCTCAACGCTGACAGAACTTTGGTGTTGCTGGGATCCATTTCTCGGCAAACCTTTGTTTAATAGTTATGGGGAAGTTAAAATACACGCCTTGAAGATCTACTTACATGCACCAGTCATCTTGAAGTATACTTCAGCACTATGGGCTGGTTTTACAGACACAGATTATGTCAAGACTAAAACAATTTGATATTTTAACTTGATTTTATTGTCCTGGACTAGGCTTAATCCTTCTTCGCAAAACTGGCTCTATATGTGTGAGCAGGCAAAAAGGTTCTAGTATCTGTGTAAATGTTGGCAGCCTAAAACAATCCCTCCAAGATGTCATGCTCCCGGGATAGACATTTTTCCTAAATCAACCAACCATATTATGCAAGGGTTAGACAACCAAAAATGCATATAACAGCCAATTCATGGCACAGTAAATGTACAGCTGAATTTTGTGGGGAATGTTTATTTTTTGAATGAGAATGGCCTCCTTCATGTTTGGCCCCAGGGAGTACTTGCTGTAACTTTCCTTGTTTTCTACCCTGGAAAGTTTGAATACAATAAAACCTGGTGGCTGCAAGGGAATTAGAGAATGAATCCCTCTGTTACCATGCATGCAGGTGAAGGTAAGTGTCCTGGCATCCTAATGGAAAACATTCAACTAAAACAAAATCTTTACATAATGATTGGGATAAGGCACATTATAAGTGGTAGACCTGAATGAACCATGACATTTGTAGTATAGTCATGCCAGAGGTGTGTTGGGATGCCAGAGGTGTGTTGAGGTGCCAGGGGTGTGGGTTGAGGTGCCAGAGGTGTGTGTTGAGGTGCCAGAGGTGTGTGTTGAGGTTCCAGAGGTGTGTGTTGAGGTGCCAGAGGTGTGTTGAGTTGCCAGAGGTGTGTGTTGGGATGCCAGAGGTGTGTTGAGGTGCCAGAGGTGTGGGTTGAGGTGCCAGAGGTGTGTGTTGAGGTGCCAGAGGTGTGTGCTGAGGTGCCAGAGGTGTGTTGAGGTGCCAGAGGTGTGTGTTGAGGTGCCAGAGGTGTGT